>JAJEJO010002436.1:209814-289030 GCA_020662805.1 Glaucomys volans
ATGATAAATTATTTTTCTTATTCAAAGAAAAAGTGTAAAAGACATAAACTAAATTTTCTGTGGTCAATTCAACAGAGATATGAAAATAGTGATTACTTTGAAAAATTTGAGAACAAATTTATCAATCCTTTTCCTGAGTTAAAGTAATTAAAGTGAGAAATCTGAATCACTAACAGAAAGGTCAAAGAATAGCTGTTTTTAACATTTCCATAACATTTTCTTCTTTTTGGAAAACTTAATTAATTATAATGTACTTCTCTTCATTCATAAGTATTAATTCAGTAATACTAACAAATTCTTACATGATGGAATGATTTTTAATGTCAATTACTATAACAAATATTAGATATCAAAAAGTTTAGACCATAAAAATATATGTAACTGATTTTCCTTCACTGTTTACTCTGGTTCAAATCCTATCATCAGGAAGATAAAAAGTACCAAATCCTTGTATGAAAAAGTTAGAATTATTTTGAAAAAAATTTGTCCTGCATATGTATTGAGGACTTCATAAAATTAAGTATGAAGAAAATAACTAAATTAAGTGAAGTCTTTCTGGGAAAATTGCTAGTTTTCTTCTGAGATACCTCTATCTTTGCTGTTTTAGAGTTTTCTTCTAAAAAGCAAAGAAGGATTACCTAGATAATATTATTAAAATACTATTAAATGAGGCAAATGACCAGATTTGGTTGTTGAAAAACTCAAATATTCTTTTTATGTCTGAATAAAATTCATAATGAAAACTTAAAAATCCTATAGCACATAGGAAAGTACATAAGCCACTTAAATTCCTATAGGCTGAAATGATATTATGCAATTCAATTTTAAGTAGAACTCAAGCCAACCACCATGATTGATTTTAATTTAGTGTTGAAAGACATACTTAAATGGTAAGTTTCTAGACTAGGGTTATTTTTGTGGGCAAGCACATTAGAACAAAAAGAAAACTCTTTCAGATTTTGCAAATCAGAAAAATATGATGGAGTATTAATGCCAAATTAAATTACATTGATGTTTTTATCAAAAAAAGCATGCACATATTTTAAAATGTCAAATAACTCTTCAAAGTTTAAATAAAAATAACATTTTCTGTTCCCAAGTTCCCTGCTGTCAATTCTTATTCTTCAGAAACTTCTACCTTAAGCTGCTCTCACTTATTAAAATCTTATATTTAATTCTTTATTCTGAGTATTAATTACAACTTCCATTCTCAGTTTTTCTATTGTTTTGGATACTGTTTATTAATTTCCCAAAAAGAAGTTGAGGATTTGAATTTGTTATAATTCTCTCCTACCAAAAGCCTTTTCCCAGTCCCTATCCTCATCACACCAGAGGCTCAAGCTCCCAGCCCCCCCCCTTTCATGTCCCCCCTTTTGGTTATATAAACAGAAGCGGCACACCACGTATGTTATGTTATTTAAGTTGTGGCACACTATTTTTTATAGCATATTGTATCACTTTTCTTTTTCTAGGAATTTTTGTTGCTCTTGAGTTACTAAGTGCTACCAGAGTTAATATCACCTTCTTCCAAAATGAGCAGAATTGTGATCACTCTTGCGGTAGTCTTGAATCTTTAAACTCCTCAACTATTTGGTATTCCTTTTCTTGTGTGTATATAACCCTCCCAAAGCACTTACCTGGCCTTTTACCCTCTAAATTCAGGTGGTTTCTGAACTTTCATCCTGGAAGTTTCACCACGCCATCTTAGGGATGCCATTTACCCACCTTGAATCATGTTTCCTGGATACCGTGTCTTCCACTGTCTTGCAGTTCTTCCTCATTCAGTGAAAGATGCCTTCCAAGATATCTTCAGAGCAAGCATGTGGCAGGATGTGATTGATGCTTAGCTACAGATATCCACATGTATTTATCTATTGAAATTGTGTGTGTATATGTTTATGATACATATATATGTTCATTTATTTTATCTTATTAAAATGTGCTCAAACATATATTCAAAGGTGCTAATTATTTGCCCTTCAAATTTTGGAGAAATTGTTTTATTTTCTATAGTACCTTTCAATCCTCTGCTGAAAAAGATTCTTATTGCTTTTTAACTGCAGGCATTGATGTTTTTATCAATGATTTTCTGAAATTTCATCATGTTATTCTTTGCTCACTTCATTTACTGCGATGTGTATAAATAAAATCTTAATTCTAAGAACACATGTCCTTAGAATCTAACAAATTTTTTTGGTTTTTATTTGATAGTTTCCTCTCTTCTCTTTTTAATGCTTATTAATATGTTAGAGTTTCTGAACTGATCCTTTCATTAACTTTTTTTTTTTTTTTGGTACCATGGATTAAACTCAGGTGCACTCAATCACTGAGCCACATCTCCAGTCCTATTATGTATTTTATTTAGAGACAGGATCTCACTGAGTTGCTTAGCACCTCCTTTTGCTGAGGCGAGCTTTGAATTCACAATCCTTCTGTCTCAGCCTCCCAAGCTTCTAAGATTAAAGGCATGCACCACTGCACCTGACTCACTAATATTTTTAATATTTCTTACCATGTCTTCTCTTTTTGTTTATCCTTTATAAAAAATTTGTTCTAATTAGTTACACATGAGAGTAGAATGCATTTGAACACAAATGGAGCACAACTTCTCATCTTCTGGCAGTAATGGTGCAGAGTCACACTGGTAGTGTAATCATACATGTATATCGGGTAGTAACTTCCATCTCATTCCACTATCCTTCCCACCTCCACACCCCCACCCCTCTCCTCACTTCCCTCTGCCCAATCCAAAGTTCCTTCATTCTTCCCTACTTCCCCCCATTGTTTATCCTTTTGTTCAGTTATCTGAGTGAACTGCTTTACTTTGTACAATACCTCTTGTACTTTATTATGTTATTTAAGTTCTGTTAATCTATTTTAAATTTTTAATAACAATTCCTTAGGGTCTAAATTTTCTCTTTATGCATCACATTCTTTTTTCCAAGGATGATACATGTTTTACCACTTGCATTGTTTCTTTTCTCCTCTAGGGAATTTTTGTCTGCTTTATTGGGTAGAGACACTGGTTGGTGGGGCTAAGTGGCATTCGCGTGGCCACATACTTGCACCAGAGTACCTGTAGGTGCTTGGTCTTGACCTGTTGGTTTGTACTTAGAAAATAATCTTAACTTCTTTTACTCATGAAATGGGGAATGAACCTAGTTTCCAGCATTTTCTACTCTCAGAGGGATAGGATAGTTGTGCTCTTACTTTTTGCACGCAGACAGATATGTGGTGCATGAAAGGAACCATACAAAAGAGAATACCCAGAGACAACAGACAAATTACATGAATTTGCATAATCAGTACAACAGGAGAGTGGATGTGCAGTAATTTCTAGAGATAGTATTTATACTGTGTCTGATTTTTATCCTATTCTTGGAGAGGACCTAAAAAGCAACAAATCTACTCTGATTATGAATATGAGATCTGAGTTCACTCTTGCGCATGACAATGGCTAAGTGCAAAACTTAATTTAGATTACCTGGGCTCTGACTGAGGCTTATCCAGTATTGGCCGGATGTTCTTTGACAAATTAGACTCCTTCTTTCAGTATGTCCTTCCCATATGTGTCCAGTGGTGATACCAATAATGCCAACTCCATAGCACATTGATATTATGTGAGTAAATACCTGTAAAATACTTAATCAGTGTTTAGTCAGGGCTCACCTAAATGATTTCTGTGATCATCCCAGAAGGCATGAGAAATTGTAGAACTGAAAAGAAATGAATTCATGTTTTGGTTTAAAATGTCTTATAAATTACCACTCAACTTATTTTAACAAAACATTTAGCATTTCTCTTTCTGAAAACAACTACTTGCATTTTATTGTGCATATGTGAATAATTATTGTTAATGATTTTCAAAATATTACCTTAGAATCTGTGGTAAGTATTTTTGCAGGATATTTTGAAGCCCTTTATTCACTCATTGGAACCACAGAGCATTCCTCACTTAATCATAACTTTCTCTAACATATGAAATAATAACTCTGTGTTTCTAAGTATTATTTTCTCCCCTCCCATTTCTCACATGTGAGTTGGAAGACCATCACCCATTGTCTCCACAGTTTGCCTTAGGTAATAAAAATGCTAAAAAAATTCTTCACAATTGAGATTATTTTATTAAAATATGACAAAACTAGGGAAGAACCACAGAAGGATACTTCTGTTAACCACGGAGTTGACAGTGTCCACTGAGTTCCCTATTGTATATGACTTCATGGGCTATTAGAAAGCTTAATTCAGTTTACATAGCTGATCCAGGTCCCACCACTAACTGAGGACACCACTCTTTGTAAAGTTGATGTCTGTGGATACCACAGCGACACTCTGCTATGGACCATAGAAGCAGTACGACATTCCCTGTTAAATGTGTATGTGCTATGATGTTTCTAACAAAAGATACTTTTGACTCCACATCTGTGGGATAGTTTTCATTCCCAACAACCAATTCTCTGAACACAAATTATTCCACATTTTATTACAGTTCTAGCCCTTACTACCTGGAGTTTGTGTCAGACCTCCCTGGTTAATTGTCATTCCTCCTATACATGATCTCCTCCTTAGGTTCAGTGGTTTGCTAGAACAATTCACTGAATTCTGGAAAAAAAACATTTACCTACTATTATTAGCTTC
Source organism: Glaucomys volans (assembly GCA_020662805.1). Classification (NCBI taxonomy): domain Eukaryota; kingdom Metazoa; phylum Chordata; class Mammalia; order Rodentia; family Sciuridae; genus Glaucomys; species Glaucomys volans. The sequence continues at coordinate 214,453 of JAJEJO010002436.1, forward strand.
TTATAAGGGATATGATGAAGATGAAGAGATATATAAAATGGGGTCCTGAATACAAGGTCTTTTGTTCAATGATGTTAGGATTCAGCAACCCAGAAGCTTGCTAAGCCCCATCACATAGAGTTTTTGGAAGTTCCATCATGTAGGCATTATTTCATTGGCCATTGGTCATTAGCCCAATTTTCAGCCACTTTCCATTCCCACAGATCTAGGTGTAGGTCCAAAAGTTTCAAACCTCTAAACATGCCTTGGCCTTTCTGGGAACCAGCCCCCATTCTGAAGCTATCCAGAGTATTCCATCCATCAGTCATCTCCTCAGCATAAAAAGACACTATATCATGCTGTAATGTCAAAAGTCTTGGAAAACATTGCATCAAGAATCTGGCATTGAAATATCCTATCCCTGAGGAAATTTCAAGGGTTCAGGAGTTCTGTTTTAGAAACTAGGAACATGACCCAATGTATATTTCTTATTATATCATAATATCATAATATCATTTATAATATGAAGATTTAGATAGGATAATTCACTAATTAAGGATAATCGTACTTAAGAGAAAAGGAATGACTCTTGCTTTTAATGAATTTAAAGTTTTCCTTTTCATATCAACAATGTCCTAGTCAACATCCCATTTCTCATCACCCACAATTTCAATCAAGACACAAATTCCCGTTAATTGTATAACTTACACATTTCTCAAATATATATAAATATCTCATTTGCATTAGCTTTCTTTTCCCTAGGCAATGACAAATCACTTTAAGTTTGCTTTTGCCCCCGCCTCTTTTTTTTTTAACAAAATACAAACTGAAGGCTTATATATAAGAAACTACACTCCTTTCTTGATTAAAACCCTTTGTTGGATACCCATTATTTATTAGTCAAAATCTAGAGCTCTTAAAATATCACAAGGCCCCAATTAATTCACTTTTATTTAATTTCACAGCTTTACTTCTTGTAAAGCTTTACATTCTTGTTCAATGTTATCATCAGGTATACCAGGTTTTATTTCCCATGAGATTTTTGCATTCTTTTTCTTTTCTCTGCTTGAAATGCTGTTCACACACCTTTTCTACTTCCTAATTCTTGTTCATTCTTCATGTCTAGGAAGGAAAGTAATTTACTCAGAAGCACATTCCCTAACTGGCCATAAAAAATCTGTTCCCCATTCTTGTTTCTATTACACATAGTATTTTTCTTCATGACATATATGTTCAAATTTAAAATTTAAATTTAAATTTGTCTCTATTGGAAGATTGTAATGTGCTTGACTTCAAGTCATCTATTTGTCTTTTTCAACAGCACAAAGTAAAATGCATGGTAAATCCTCAAGTAATATTAAATTACATGATTAAATAATCAAATTACCAATATGGCTCCTAGGAAACTAAGGTAGAAATTATCAGATGATGGTAGGATATATGTCTCCGAATATATAACTCTCTTCTCCTAGAACATATGAATATAAAAATAATTGGCTATGGTTGTTGCTAAATCCAGTTTCTCTCAGTTTTTCCCAAATAAGGAATGGAAGAATTTTAGAAAGTTTAAAAATGTATATTTTTTAAAATTTCTTTTGCAGACTTCATTTTGATTCATTGTACACATATGAGGTACAAATTTTCATTTCTATGGTTGTGCATGATGTACATTCATATCATTTTTGTTAATCATACATGTACATAAGGTAATGATATCTCTCTCATTCCACCATTTTTCATACCCCCATCCCCTCCCCCTCTCATTTCCCTCTGCATAATCTAAAGTTAATCCATTCTTCTCTCACCCTCCACCTCCACAACCAGATTTTATATTATCATCCTCTTATCAGGGAAAACATTCAGCCTTTGTTTTTTGGGGATTGGCTTATTTCACTTAGCATGATAATCTCCAATTCCATCCATTTGTCTGCAAATGCCATAATAGCATTCTTCTTTATGGCTGAGTAGTATTCCATTGTACATATATACTACAGCTTCTTTATCCATTCATCTGTTGAAGAACATCTAGGTTGAAGAACATCTGATGAAGAGCATCTAGGTTGGTTCCACAATCTAGCTATTGTGACTGGAGCTGCTATAAACATTGATGTGGCTGTGTTACTGTAGTATGCTAATTTTAAGTCCTTTGGGTATATGCAAATTAAAACAACTTTAAGATTTCATCTTATTCCAATTAGAATGGCTAGTATCAAGAACACAAACAGTAATAGATGTTGGCGTGGATGTGGGGGAAAAGGCACACTTTTACATTGCTGGTGGAGTTGCAAATTGGTTCAGCACTCTGGAAAGCAGTGTGGAGATTCCTCAGAAAACTTCCTCCCACCCACCTTTTGATCCAGTTATCCCACTCCTCAGTTTATACCCAAAGGACTTAAAATTAAAAATATATTGATAAAAATTTATAAAATAATTTTTAAAGTAAAATATTCTCATAACCAAACACATAAAGAATTTTCCTCTAAAATATCCTACCCACAACCCATTTTTCATCTTTTTCCAAGTTGTAACCAAATGAGAGCCCATAAAAAATATTTAACTTATGTTCATACCAAGAAACAATTCTGGCACCAATATATGTGTAGTATTCAACTGAAGCCACTTCTAACATTAACATTAACATTAGTGATAACAGTAACATTAGTGATAGAGGATATTACAATAAGAATCACATGACTTGTTTTCCTACTCAACACAGAATAAGTTATGGTTTGAAGAATTAGAATTAGTACCAACTGTAAAAGTAGGTAGTTATTTCTAGTGCACACTTGTTATTTCTTAAGTTGAACAAATAATTTTGTCTCTGTTTAACAATATACATTTTAATATTTTGGTTTTCATAATGTAGCTTCATAATATAGAGATATTTACTTGGAGACACATTGCATTTAGGGAGACAGAAATCTCCAAAATAATTGATTGCAGAAATATATGAGTAAGAGTACTTTTAGGTATAAAAGGTGTAATTTCCTTAATACCTGAGGTCGGAACCATACTTGATAAAATCCTCATAAATCTTATTATCTTGGTCTTGATTTATAAATACCAATGAACCACTCATTTAAGAGCTGACAAAGAAATGCTGCAGATATTTAAATGTAAGGTTGCTCAGTATTCCATATTTATCTTCATTGAATTTATGTAAATGCTTCATGCCAAAAGTAGCAGAATGTGCTTTTATTCTCAGATTCTATATTTTAGGATAAATCAGAATGTGAGAAAGTATAATCCACAGGCCATTAAATAATGTTTTGTGGGAACCCAGCCATGCTCATTCATTTGTGTGTTGCCTATGACTAGCTAGGCACTACAATAGTGTTGACTAGTGGTGACAAAGAACTTACATATGCCAAAGCCTAAAACATTTACTATCTGACTTTGAACAGAAAAATGTGCTAACCCTCATATACATCATGGGTCTTTTCTGTCTGTTGAATTCAGAAATGTTAGTCTTGACTGATTTAGGCTTTGTTGTTAAAATAGTTAACACATTTCCACAAAGGAAAAGTTACATTTTTAGATTTTGAAGAAACAAAATTATACAGATTTCTTACTACACTATATATTAGTGGATCAAAAATTATTGACAGTCTTATATGAAGGTAAATTTCCAATTCTAAATTCTCATGAAGTTGAGGGCTCATAGGTCATATTACTATTTGAACAATATCAGTGCCACAGTGGCAGTGGGTTTGTGAATGCAATTTCTCTTAAAATTATGTAGGTTTTCTATGTATCTAACTTTAGTTTATCCCAGCTTCCAAAAATCATACAATGAGTAGTTTTTGATAGTTGCTGTAATAGCTATAAGCTAGTCTATAGCTCAAACTTTTTAAGGATCATGTTTTTTAGGCCCTTAAAAGCACTTTTATCAAGCTGATCTCATTTGTTGAGAAGTCTTAACAAAGGTCTTGTAACTGCACTATTAACTTGATCTTTATTCAGATAGTCTTATTTTTAGTATCAGTAGCCCCGTTAGATATAAGAAATAGATTTATTTTTACCCTAGAAAATTCTTATATCTCTGTTCTCTTATAATTTGTCTCAGAATTTTCTGATTTTTATTTCATGTATTTCTTCAAAAGAAATAAAGTAAATTAATATCTACTTTTGAATACTGTGATTAGATGACTCTCCAAATTCAAAAATTCTTTTAAAAATTTTGGTTACCTGAAGCAACATTTGTATGAGATTACCTCAAAAATACATAAGACAAGTGAACTTTTTTTTTTCAGAATACTTCAGAAGACTTTTTTGTCGTTAATTTTTGTCATTATTTTTATGACTTCTTCAACAATTTCCTATTTTTCTAGTCTTTTGGACAATTTCTTTTCTTTTGTCACCACCCTCTCCCCTAAAATATCAATATATTAAAGATTTCTGCTGTGGGTACTCCACTTTTAGAACTAATTTCTATCAGTGACCTATTGCTGCAATTAAGGTCATTAGAGATCACCTAAAAATTAATGATGCAAACTGATGAGCACTTATATATCTCATGGAACTGTGATTCAGCATTTAGGATAGGTATATTTTTAACCCTGATTTGAATTACTAACATTTATAGATTTAGTACACTGGAATAACAAGTGTTTCTGGGCCCCTGTGTCTCAAACTCAGTACACTAACTTATTACTGTGACCATAACATTTTCAGATAATAGTAAGAATGGAAATGCATGCTTTCTCACACCTAAATGTGCATTGCATCTGCTGACATCCCTTTTGTCAGGCATATTATTTGGCTGAAGTCAAAATCAAAAAGCTAGGCAACATACCCTCATTGGTGAGAGAAATTACAAAGTCATGTAACAGGCTGTACTAATGGGGCTATTAATTCAATTGACAAACCAGTCATCAAATTCAATGGAAACCTGGACTCTTCCACCCGGGAAATTATTGCCCTTCAACAATTACAACATAAATACCCTGTCTTTCAGCCATTACTTCCAAGAAAGAATAAGCCCCACTTGGCCAGTTTCTTTTCTATTCTGTGGGCAGAAACCCTTACACAAATAGTCACTAAGTTTGATGGTAGAGGAACCACAAACAATAATTTGAGTCACAAAAAAAGCATAAAACACATGTTCTTCTAAATACATTTAATCTTGGATCTTTTTCATAGTTAAGGACTTTGGGTGTCTCAACCATACCATCTCATTGTGCTTTTACCATATTATATTTGCTTTGTCTATGTATTTTCCCCTCTCCTTAATCGATGACCTTTAGAAATGAGGCATGTCTTTTCATCTTAGAGTTTCTATTACTTAGTGGCTTGGAAGATACATAAAACTTTGATTGAAAAATAAAGTAAGGAAAGGCTATTTTGATTTTTTTTCCTTACAGAGGCCATTTTGATTTTAAGGAAGGGATATTTGAAACAATAGGTCTTTATGATTCAGTGAAAACCCAAAAGAAATAGGGTATTTATAGAAATTGTTAGTTGGTTTGTGATAGGATCACTTACTTTGGGTGTCCCACAGAACAGAACCATAGACAGGGAACGTATATGTACATCATCTTTTTAGATAATGCCGTGCCATGACCGACAATAAGAACGAATGAAACAATAAAGAGGAGATGAACCTTAAAACGATACTATCATACTGTCTCCTGCAAATAAGGTGACTCATGGTCTGATCTGCGAGAACACAACTCTGAGGTATTGTGTCTCACAACTCTCTCTGAGGACTCAAAAATGGCAAGTACTTATGCACTGGCCCCTATACCACAATGGGCAAAGTTGAGCTCCAGGGATTTTCCTCTTCCCTGTCCTTTCAGGTTGATCTATGTTTGGACTCCGTACACAGGGGATACACTTGTATGGGTAAGGACACACAGAGCTTCGTGGACAGCATCTGCAGCATCACCCCAGCCTGGAGTGAGAGATGTACCTAAGAGACAGGAGGAAGATGCTCAGTCGATAGGCCCTCCAAGCTACAGCCAGAGGCAGCTAAAGCCAGGATAATCAGAAGTGTGTTTACATCACGTTATTAGAAGAAAAATGTCAAAATTCCCCCAATTTATCTTTGAATGAAGTAACTTGCATTCATTATTTGTTAGTTTTTTAATTCATCAAACATTCCTTGATCATCCACATTGTGCTAGAAATTATATTGGATACCAGGAAGCTGTGTTAATTCGAAATATGTCAAAGACATTTAAATTTTACCTGAAGGAGAAATTGTTTTGAAGAGTGATAACAAGACATTATAATCAGTGTTGAGATGTAGATGAAGAAAATACAATAGATATTTGTATGAAGAATGAGTGATTATACCTTTTAAAATGAGTATCAAGCATAGCAGCAAAATTAACATTCTGAATGAACTGTACACACAAGTTGCAGAAAGATGGAATCAAAGGAAATATGAGTGATTGAAGCAGAAGTACCAAAGATTTTGTGGGCTTTGCATGATCAGGTGTCAAAACACAATACCAAGAAAACAAAATCAAAAGATATTTCATCCTTTTGCAATGAAACTTCTGGCAATAAAGCAAGAGCCACGAATTCTAAGTAAGAACCAATACATAAGGCAAACATTGAGGTTCTGCATTATGTGAATACAGCATACATTGAGAACTATTATATAAGATAGTTGCTATATCAAATAATTTGTTTTTAATTTATTTCTAGTTAGCCTGGCCTACCAATTTTGATAACTGCATTATGTAGCATTAATTTCAGAAGAAGAAAATCATCAAACCATCTCTATATTTGGAGAAAAGAGAAAGAAAACAGCTGTTATATATATATATACAAAGAGCAAAAGCATCAAGACTTCAAACACTTTCTCTGCAGGATGCCAATGTTAAATAGCAGAGGGACCAAAATAGATTTGGTATACAGAGGGCACAGAATTCATCTAAATCATTCAGCTGACAGAGTCTGAAGAGAAAACTGAAGTGGTAAAAATCAGCCTGTATATTGCACCACTGAAATGGGAGGAAACTTGGTGTGGTTCTATCTATTTCAAAGCATTTCTTACATTCCTGACTTGACTGTGTTTTATAGTGAATTTGACTCTCAGGTGTTTCTTTCAGTTCATCACATACAAAATATTTCAGGATGGCTTATATATAAATTATATATATATATATATACATATATTAGATAAATGTGTTTGTATACATAATAAGTCATTTGTATGCTTTCCTGATACCACACCTTTTTTTCTCTTTAAATATCTTGATAGGATAATGAGGACAATACAAGCAATGTGTCTGTAAGCCAGTAAGTTTTTCCTTTTATATACTTCTCTATGGTCACATTGAGACCCTTCCTTATGTGAAATGCATACAGTGTTCCCAGTTCAATTTCAGTAAATGAGATCCTATCATGTGGCTACCACATACTACTTTAGTACAGTTTCATTTGACAGATGGTCACTGTTCAGGAACACATTTTTCCTCACTTGACAGTACCTAAGAGTCGAATTTCCTCTTACATGTTAGATTTAGCATTGGCAAGATTTTATGCATATATGACAAAATAAACAACACAAGAACGGCCTGTCTTTTTGAGATTCAAAGGATAGTATGGTAAAATGATTAAACATATATTGACACCCTGTGTGAATGTAAATTTATTTTTATTGTTCTCTTGTGAAAAATACAAGTTGCATTATGATGATCTATTTCAGTTATTCAAAAAGTGGTTGGTGTTCATGACAATTTATATTGCAATGCAATATGCAGCAATAATCCAACTTGAAAATGTAAATGTGATGTCATGTCTTTACAATCTAAAAAATGCATTTTATAGGTACAAAGTCATTTAGAAATTTGCAAATATCACTATTTACTACTTGAACTTAGATAATGTGTTTCATTCATAAGCACTTCCTCTGCTGCAAACATGAATATTTTCTGCTACTGATTTACTACTATCTTTAAATGAAATACCTTCCATATAATTGTGAAAATATTTTTTTGCATAAGTGTATCATAACACCCCTTACCAGATTTGCCTTACAACTGATCAGAATATAAACATGCCCTAAATCTCTTCTTGATAGAGTATTTTTTCCTCTACTTTTTAATTATTATACAAAGGAAATCTTGTTGTAATCTGTTCTTTGTTCTCCATGTAGTTAAGCAGGGTATTACCAATGGTTTCGGTATTGAGAATTTGAGTGAACAATAGATTGTCAGTTCAAAGAGTTTCAACTAGTGACAGAGCAATTCCACTAGTTGGAAGCTAGTGTTATATCATTAACAAGATCTTCAGAAAAAAACAGATATTTTATTTAAAAAAATAAGGGGGGCAGTCTTTTATAACTTGAGTAATACCTGATTATTTGAAAATTGTGAAAATTGATGGCTCATTATGTGAGGGAACAGTAGGAGTGTGTGTCTCTTTTAATTTATGTATTCATACAACTCTCTTTCCAGAACTTTCAGAAAAATTAAAAAGGAAATGAGCAACAATGTCTTACAGATAATATTCTACAATCTCTAAAGTATAATTATCAAAAATAATGACTATAATCCAGTTAATAAAAGAGAGACATTTTTGTGTGGTATAACACAAGTGTTATTCTCTTCTACATCCTCAAAAGTCAATTTCCATGAATTTCTCAAATTGAATGAACAAGTTAGTAAATTTTTCTTCAGGAATTTTTACAAGTATAAAAATGTCTTTATGTAAAACTATACCTCCACCAATGCCACTAATCTTCAGAAAATGTTCTTTTTCTGAGTAATATATCTAGGTTTCTGCTAAAATAAAATAAAATTAGAAAAAATAGTATATTAAACCATGCAATATCTTGCATTTTCCCCTTGTTCTTTAAAGTGTGGATTCCTTAGTTTTGATTTCTGAATGCATCTATATTTTAAAAAGACATATTCTCCATATTGTCTTTTACATAATCTCTAAATTATTGCTATTTCTTGGTTGCTTTCTATTTAATCTCATTAACTCAAAATGCTTACTCTGGTGTCATCAAAATAAGCAATAGCTACCTAATCTAGTTCCACCTTCAGACCTTTTAAATAGTTCTGATTTTTTAAAAACAAGGAATATGAAATAGAATAAATAAATTCAGGTGCTAGAAACTAAACAAATGTAATGTGCAAAAGAGCAACATACTTGCTACTGGGCAAGGTAAGAGTAACAGAGCCTCAATTTTACCCCACCATTTGAAATACTTAAAATTCTAGACAAAACACATGAAAAGCATGATTTTTAAGATAATGAACATCAAGCAACAAGGAACAATGATTACAAAAAGGAGGTCAGTAAATAAATAAGACGTGTATTCTACAACTGAGTGTCTAGGCAATAGCACAAATAAGAGAAACTCGACAAAGTTTAATAATGTTCTTGAGCCGAAGATACAAAACTGGAGGTTTGAGAGTCAGAGAAACAGAGAACAAGTTCTGAGGGTCTTCCCATATCTCCTTTGAACATTTAGCTGAGTACTGTAACTGCCCCCTATTCTGTGGTTTCACTTTCTGCAGTTTTATTTAGCCTCAGTCAACTGTGGTCTGAGAATGTTGGATGAAAATTCTAAGAATAAAAAATTCATAAGTTTTAAATAATTTTATTGCAATGTATAGTTTAGTTGTTCTGTTTTATTATTAGTTATTTTAAATCTCTGTGTTAGTCAGGTTTTCTCAAATGTGACCAAAATGCCTGAGAAGAAAAGTTTAGAGGAAAAAAAAAGTTCATTTTGAACTCATGTTTTTAGAAGTTTAACCATAGTTATTTCCATTGCTTTGAATCCAAGGTGATGCTGAACATCATGGCAGAAGGGTACATCAAAAGAAAGCTGCTCAGTACATGGCAGCCAGGAAGTTTATGTCTTACCCATAAATTTACAGGGGACACCTCATATATAAACCACAGGATTCTGTGTTGGGCCACCAAAATCTCATGTCCATCTCACGTCTGGTACACAGGGTGGTGAGAGTAATAGTCCAAAGGAGCTTGTGCAATTTTGTCCCTATAGTCTTGCCCATTGCAACCCATATGGCCTCTCTCTTGACTTGTCTGTGCTTGATTCCTGCAGCTGTCCTCTGCAGATATTCCATGTTACTGGCATCTATTAATACCAGGGGTCTCCATTACAACTTTGGCTTTACCTCCACAGCTTTATGCATTGCCCTCTCGTAGGCTGCATGAAGGAATTCCTACACTGCTACACTTTGCTTACCTCCCCAGTAGTTCTTTGAAATCTCAGTAGAAACCTCCATGACCCCCTAACTCCAGCATCCTGCTTTCCTACAGAACAGCACTATGTGGATGATGCCAAAGTCTGCTTCCAACTCAAGCAGAAGCTACTGCCTCTTGGAACAGTGCTGTAGTGACCTGTGTGTACTCGGGTGGCTAGGCACCAGAAAACAATCCATGGAGAAACAACTTCCTAGGCACCTCTATAGGAGCAGGGTGACCCTACATGTCTTCAATAAGTTTTATATGCTTCAGTCTGCAATGGCCATGTTCATGTTAATTTGTGAGATGTCTTCAAAGCATCATTCCTATTGTCTCTGTGCAAAATACTTGGCTTCTCTTAGTGTTGGTAACATCCTAAACAACTACATGCTTCTTGGATACAGTTTTACACATACTTTCTTGGAAAAACTGCAAGTATTTTACATCTTTCTTCTCTGCTTTATGCTCCTGATTACCATAGTAAACCTGGCTAAAATCTACAAGAAATACCATGGATGTTGTGCTGCCTTGAAATTTCCACTTCCAGATTAATTAGTTCATTACCTTTAAGTGAAGCATCATGGAAAGACTCACATGAAAAAAATGTGAAGTTCATTGCCAAAATGTAATACAAATGGACTTTAGTCAAGTTTCCAATAGAGCACTTCGTCCCCTCTGAAACCCATGAGCATAGTCTTTACTACCGGCATTTTTATTGCCATTCTGGTCTCCTGAGCTCTCACCCAAATCTTTCATTATGTTCTGCTAACAACATTAGAGAGCTTCTCTACCCTGCATCTCCAAATTTCTCCCATAAAGGGCTTCTGAACCACTTGGTCAGTTTAGTCAGAACAATGACCTCACTTTTCAGACCAATTCCTTTTTTAGCCAAATTTTAATCACTGTGACCAAATGCCTGGCAGGATCAACTTAGAAGAGAAATAATTGTATTGTGCTCATGGTTTCAGAGGTTCAACCAATGTTCCACAAGCTCCACCCAGTGCAGTTGTTCTTTCAAATTATTAATCCATTAAATGGCTTAAATCACTGACTAGGTTATAGTTTTCATAGTCTGATCATTTCACCTCCGAACATTCCTGCATTTTCCCATATATAAGCATTTGGGGTACACCTAACATCCATACCATAACAATCTCTTACTGTGCCTAGCTTGTAAATTAAATTGTGTCAGGTGTAAGTGTATAGTATGTATAAGGTTTAGTTCTACTTATGATTGTAAGCATCATAGAACATTTTGGAATAACTCCTCCACTGATCAGTGAGGTCTAATCTGAATGGAGATGTGGTTTAGTGGTAGGAACATGTTTAGCAAGAGTGAGGCCCTGATTTTAATCCTCAGCATTATACACACACACATATACACACTCATACAAAGACACACATAGAAAGGAGACTGCACTCATCAGAGCTAGCGTTTGAGGGAATTAACTGCAGCTGCTAAAAGATCTATTCAAAATAATCAGAGGAAGCAATGTCCCAAAGTCACACAAGTCTGGTAATATTTCCTAATCTCACTCTTCAGAATGAAAAATCCTATAAACTCAAGGACTATTAGGTAGGGTCCATATGAGGATTATTTCTTTAGTAGTGACAAAAATTAGTCTGAGAATAAGTGGGTTTTGATTCCACAAAATAAAAATTACTGAATCTGCATGTGAGAGAGGAAATAAGCTCCCAAATGAGAGTTATCAACTAATTGAAACCTACCCAGAACTATCAGAATTGGTAGACAAAGAGATCAACACGGTTGTTACAACTCCATTACATATATTTAAGAAGCTAGATGAGACATTGAACATGTTAAGCAAAGGCATGCAGCTGTATGTATCTATAGATGAAAATGCATAACCTGAAATGAAAAAGCATCTATAGATGAAACTGTATAACCTAAAATGAAAAAAATGCACTGGATAGAATTAAACATATTATAGACACATTAGGGAGAAAATCATGTTTGAAGAGAGAAAAAAACTATCAGAAACAAAAGTCCTATAAAGAAAAAATAGATGTTAGTATGTCATGAGAAACTTTATTGCTAAAGAAAAAAACTGATGGATAACAGAAAAATAAATTAATTAAATTTTTTAAAATCACATAGTTTGAGGTATTAGGGATGATAAAAAAAAAAATCCCAAATTTGTTAAAAAAGGTAAGAATAGATTTCTAAGGGTTAAAAAAATCCCTAGTTCAAAAAAAAAAAACCTACACAAAGGCAGATCACAATGAAATTACTTAAAACCAATCGTAAAGAGAAAAATTTAAAAATGGTCTAGGGAAAAAAGACAGACAGATGCAGGAATAAAGAGAATAATGACAGCAGACTTCTCGCAGTCTAATAAAACTGAAAGAAAAAAAATAAAGGCAGATTATTTAGATTGTATATTCATAAAATTTTCACAAAACCAAGGTGAAATAAAGACATTCAGATATGCAAAAGCTAAAAAAAATTATCTATAGCAGAATCTTGTGACAAGAAATGTAGAAGGAAGGTTTTCACACAGGACAAAATGATGGTGCCAGTGATGAGAATTAATCAGGACCTAGTTCTGTTTCGCCAGATGAGAAACACTGAGGCAAGCCTAGAAAGCAAGTTTTATGTAAGGGATAGAACGGAGACAGACTTCCCAATAGAAAAGGGGCCCCAGAGCTGGGTGTCCAACAAAGTGAGGTTGTCCAGCTCCTTTTATGGTTTTAGGTTTCCTTTGTTCTCATGCCCTCCTTCTTCCCTTGCCTACGTAACAAAATGTGGGTCAAAAGGTGGGAAAGAAGCTTCCAGAAGTGCCTCTCTGTGTCTGTCCCAATGGGCAAGAAAAAGAGTCACCCAGGAGGTACTTCCTTAACAACTTTTTGCAGGGAGGAACAATCCCTGGAGGCAGGGATTGTTGCCAATCCTTGGCAACAAGCAGAGGAGGGGGTAGTGCCCTGGAGATATTAGCATTTCATTTCTTCCTGAATCAGCCCCCTTCTTTCTGACCCAATCATTCATGACCTGTATTGAACTGTCTTTTTGTCCCCCAGCTTCAATGATACCAGCTAGAAATGGGAATTTATAAAGAGCAGCAAATAGAAACATTTTAGGAGTGGTTGATATTTAAACTTTTTTGTCATTATTATTTTACATGTGTTCACATACAAATAAGTTTGTAGAATTGCACCCTTAAACATGTCCATTTATGTGGCAGTAGAGTTTTAATAATGGAAAGAAGCATGCCAGTAATCTTGGAAGTGCTCAATAGTTTGAGTATACTCCCTTAAAGACATTTAAAAAGGAAAAATTTCAAACATAGCAAAAATTTCTGTAGGCACATTATGCCATGGTGGAAAACCATAGTAGCCACTCCAAGTACATAATCATGATGAAGGAGATACCCAGACCAAATAGAAAAAAATGTCAATGTGGGAAACCCCAGTTCATTTCTTCTCTTGGAGGCAGCCAACTCCACATACCTCAGATTGTCACTTCCATTTCATGAAATAAGTTCTTTGTGCTTTTCTTTAGAGAAATAGATATTTAGAAAAAAATCTAAAGATTTTCTTTAGAAATAAAGATATTTAAGTAAGAAAATTTTTTTTTTACTTTACTACTTTCTTCCATTTTAGCATGTGCCAAGGAAATAAAAGGAAATATTAAAAATCAACAGCAGGCAAATACTACACCATTTAACATACCTTTCCAAGTTTGATTCCTACCAGGATAACCTTGTACAATATACAAGAAGTACTTAATTTCCTCTTGTACTTATGAGTATAAATGTTAGTTGTTCATCATTCTAAGTAAAAAGAAATCAATAAATATAAAGAAAAGAACACAGGAATCATGCAAATATCACAGGATGAAGTGCATGCAATTATTTAATAGGCCTTTTGTGTTTAGGATTGAGGTCAATATATGAAAATATTCTTTGGTGGAAGTTTATATGTCAATTTACTCTTAGGAATGCATTTTTATGTGAAGATTTATTTCACTTTAAAATGATTTGTGTTTGAAAAATTCAGTTTTTTTGTTAGTTTGGTTTTTGTTCAGGTAAAATACTGCAGAGAATGGCTCCCTAGGTAATACTACAACAAAACAAAATACTCATATCACTGGATACTAGAGTGAAAATACCTTTATATTATATTCATGTGGAGGTATAATATGTCATTGAAAAACGAGAAATGAATAGTGGATTGACAGTATAATGTAGTCTAGAAACTTAGCTCTGTGCTGATCTGGATTGATCTAATAGTATTTATTAGAATATAGGAATGGTTATACATTAACAATATATTCTATGAGCAATGCTCGTTGAATGTTTTTAGATTGTATCTCTGGTGGGACCTTTCAATGACACTGAGATCAAGAATTACTCCTTGATAGCCACCTAAATATTCAATTTACTCTCTATCAAAATCTTGATAATGTTTTTTTGAATAGATAGAAAATGTATTCTGAAATCTTTATGGAATCTCAAGGGATCCTGAATTGAAAGGAAGATAAAGGAGAAGGAGGAAAAGGAGAGAAAAGAAACGCAAAGAATAAAGACAAATTTTCTTAGTTTCTGATTTCAAACCTGGTTACAAAACTACATTAATGAAAACAATTCAACTCTGACATAAATTTAGGTATATAAATGGAATAACAATGGAATAACACCAGAAATAAAACCTTTGCATATATGGTCAAATCATTTCAACAAGGTACCAAGACCATTTAATAGGAAAAGGAGAGTTGGTTTTTTGTTTATTTGTTTGGTTGTTTTTTGTTTTTGTTTTTTGAACAGATTGGATTGAGAAAATTTGATATTCACAAGAAAACAAAAGGAATTTGGTGGCTAGTGCTGTAGCTCAGTAGTAGAGCATGTGCTTAGCATGCATGAGGCCTTGGGTTCAAGCCCTGGGTTTAATCCCCAGGTCTCAAAAAATAAATGAATAAAACTAGAAAGAAATAATTTGGATCTTTATACCATGTAAAACATTAAATTCCAATGGATCAAAACCCTACAGTAAGACTAAAATTATAAAATTTATAAAACAAAGGAAACACTTTATAACCTTGGAATTGGAAAGGATGTCTCAGATATGATGCCCAAACCACAGACAACAAAAGGAAGAACTGATAAATTGACCACATCAAAATTTCAAATTTCTGTGCATGAAGGACTCAATCAATACTGAATTTAAAATGAGTCCCAGAAGGACATAAAATATTTGCAAATCATATATCCAATAAAGGCTTTATATTCAGAATACATAAGGAATGCCTACAACTCAAAAACACAAAAGTAATTCAAAAGTGAGCAAAGGAATTTAACAAATATTCTCTCAAAAGAAAAAAAATACATATGACATACATACGTATATAAAATCTATGTAATTACAAAATGAATAGGTATTTAAAGCTATGAGTTTCTATTTTCTACAAAAATCACTGTATTAATCTTAGCCTTAGCCATTACTAAGGCATCTATGTTTACTTAGATCAAAATATTTTAATAGAATTTATAATTTAGAGTTATGACCTATTCTAGCATATCTTCCAATAAAATATACACAGGCACATGTGTCCATGTGCCCGCGCGCACACACACACACACACACACACACACCTATGTGCATACATTTTGCATGAAATGTGATGTGTTTAAATTTATGCACAGACACAATGTATATTGCATGAAATGTACATTAAGATAAATTTAACAGGGGAGTTTGCTGATCTTTATTTATAAAAGAACTAAGTGTGAGAAATTATTAGTATTCAGTAAATATAGCAATCAGTTTGGTTTTGGAATAGTTTATATATCATTCCCTCCTTAATTAACCTTAATATTTATTAAGTAACTATTGTAAGCCAGGCATTACGCCATGAGCAATATATGCATCATTTTGTTTGATTATAAGTTAATTGTATTATCCTAATTTTGTTTGGATTTGGAAATGGATGGTTGGAGAACTTAAAGTAACTTTCTAATGTTCATACAGCATAAAAGAAAGAGATCAAGAATTTAAACACAGGTCTTTTTTGTGGCCATTACCATCAACCAATATACTGAGCTAATTCATTATTTTTCTCATTAATTAATTTAGGTGTACTCTGAATAGGTGAAAGACACATCTAGAAAGTATACTCAGAAGGATAACAGAACAACAAATAAGAACTGAATGAAAGAAAATTTGAAAATTCCATGATTAGTTATCCCAAATCTGTGCTGCAAATGGCACAGGTAGTTTTCCTGAAACACTGTGGGTTAACATATCATACCTGAAGATGATAGAGGAAGAGTGCATTAAAATGGATCATCATTAAAATACAAACCTAAAGTAAGTAAATAAATAAAAGTAAAAAAAAATACAAACCTGCATTACGATATGGCAAATTATGATATCTCTAGGCCACAAATAGAAAGGAAATGAAATATTAGGTCCTTATTCAGGACAGAATGTGCAAGTAATGACCAAAGCTTGCTGGTTTTCCTTTCTATATATTTCTTTTTTATTATATAACTTGATATACTTATTGTGTTTATATTTGATTATGACATCACTCAAATTGAGAGAATAGAAAAGAAAACACAAATTTCATGATCTGTCATCAATGGGTGCATTTTGTGCTCACCATATGCCTGATTTTAAATTACCTTAGTTACTTTCATAGTTCATGATGGTATTTTTTTTAAGTATGGGCACTAGAGGTACTCACTGCTGCTGTAGAGTCTCTATCCTTCTGTTCTTTCCTATGCATCAATCATGACTTCCTATGATAGTTCTGACTCACATCTAATATTATGATGTTAATGATTAAGTTTTCTTCATCTCCTTTAGATTTTACATTTATCCGTTTTATTACAGTGAAAGTTTTGTCTTATAACATTTACATGACCACTTCCCTACTTTACCCACTATAGTATGAACATAGCTTCAAAATGACACTAGTACTAACTAATAATATAGAGTCTAAGTAAATTTTATGATTAGTTTGCTGTACAATTTTCATTATACTTATAGTAACTCTCACCAGTAAAGTTAGGTTAATTTGATTTGAACTTTGTAAATGCTTTTCTTTTTTGTTTCATTTATTTTTAACATATAATAGATTTCAAAAAGTTTAATAAACCATCTTTAATAAATAATGGGAATCAATAAACTAAAATCATCTAGATCCATGGGATTCAAAGTGTGGTCCAATATCAGCCACATCCAAAGGTAGGGAGAAATACAGAATCTTAGGCCCCATTCAGGACCTGTGATTATTTTAAAAGTCTCAATGACCCCCAGACTTGATGGCTCAAACCTGTAATCCCAGTGTCTAGGGAGGCTGAGACAAAAGGATTTTGAGTTCAAAACCAGCCTCAGTAAAACCAAGGTGCTAAGCAACTCAGTGAGACCCTGTCTCTAAATAAATACAAAATGGGACTCTGGAAGTGACTCAATGGTCAAATGCCCCTGAGGTTCAATCCCTGATACCAATAAATAAATACATTCATACATACATACATACATACATACGCATTATTCACCAGATCAATTTTTTCAGAATTCCCAGGGTATGGGACTCAGAAATCTGCACATACACATGAGTTGAGAATTACTTACACAGGTCCTGTTACTTCCAGCAAGAATCTCTGGCCCTCTTACAAAGTAGTTAAAAACTGTGGCCTAATAAAATAGAGGTAATTTCTGGACACTGTACAATTTTTACATGTTTCTAATAATATGTTATTGTATTTAAATGAAATATATCTAAAAATCCCCTTCTCCTGGAGGACAAAATCTCAACTATCTATAGTGCATAAGTGAGGGAGTTTTAATTTATTGTTTCAAGTTAATGTTCCAGCTTATGTTTTCACTGTGCTATTACTAGACATAATTTATTGAATTGTAAATTCCATAACTGTAGCCAACAATGATATTTCATTTTAATCCCTAGGAATATCTGTGACATAAAAGCCAAGAATTGATATAAATTTGATCAAAAGGCTTGTTGTTTATAGTTTGTAAATATCCTGTCCTAACTCTTGTAACTAGCATTGCTATAGAGCTGGTTACCCAAACCAAATCCATGATACCTCTAAACCCAGAATCTTTGCGTACAATAGTACTGCTTTCTATCACATTAAATGTAAATGATCTAAATATAGCTATTCAGAGAAAGACATTAGCAAAATTGATCTAAAAAAATGACCCAACTATCTGCTATTTCTAATAACCTTACTTCAAGTATAGTGATATAGGAAAAGGTTGAAAAATTTATATCATGCAAATATTCATCAAAAGAATAGAAGAGTGTCTATATTTGATTCAAATAAAGTAGTTTTCAAAGCCAGGAAAATTATCTGGGACATGTAGGGACACTATGTAATAATAAAATTTTCAATTCACTCAGGATAGCATAGCAATCCTAAATGTGTATGCCAGCCATCAAGCAACAGAGCTGCATAATATCTACAACATAAACTGATAGACTCAAAAGGAGAACTAGAAAAATCCAGAGGCATATATCTCAATCTCCTCAACAATGAATAGAACACCTTTATAGAAAATAAACAAAGATTAGAAGATACCATTAAGTTACATAACATAAATGACATTTATAGAACACCTTTGTGCAACAACATTGGAATATGTATACTTTTGAGCATCGATGAAACATACTTTTATGAAATGACTCATAAACATATTGAATGACTAGTGGATATTCCTGATATTAGGGTGAGGCAATGATTGGACAACATAATGACACCTATGGTTTTTAATATCGTGTGCATCTGAAGTGTATCGTAGTCGATCCCCTATTGTGATGCACTGCAATTTTGTAAGTTGTTATTGCTGAGGGAAACAGAGTAAAGAATAGGCGAAATCTCACTGTGTTTTTTCTTATGACTGCATTTTTGAATCAACGATTTTTTAAAATACATTAAAAAATATGAATGAAAAATTTGGGTAATGGAAATTTTTTTAAAAGCGCTTTTGATTGTAAAATGGTTTATAAAAATAGAGGTAGATATTTGAAGGAATAGACATATTTGCTTTAACTTCTACATTGTGTTGGATGTTAAGGAGCATATAACCTTGAATTAAATTTTATTTGTTCTATTTCTAATAGTATGCTTAAGTAAACAACTTGAGAATTTACCATTAAAGCAATGCTTTTATTCTCACTTTTGATATTACCTTCAAGTTAGGAACTTTGCTAAGAACAAATACCCAGGGATGAATCATCAATCATCTTCTAACTTAGATAAATTGGATAAAATCAGAGAAAACTGTCTTAAATTTCAGCTTTAGGAATACATTCTTCCAAGTATAATGTTGAATAATTTTCAAGCTTACTCTTTAAGGAGGTTTGATTTGCACCTAAAAGCTTTGAAAAGCCCATCTTGATCATTACATGTGCACTGTGCTTAGTATAATTGTCCTAGAAACATTTCGTTTTCTCTTCATTCGAGCAGTATGTGCTGCCAGCGTCTTTCAGCACTCTCAAGAGCTGCATTTCCATAAAAGTACTCAGCTCTGAATTTAGAATTCAGGTACACAACTGGGCACAAAGACAATGAACTGGAATATCTGTATCAGTCACACGTTGAGGTCTTCCACAGTGCAAACACTTAGCTAACTCTCAGGTTAAGTAAGTGCCTCAAGCATGTGACCAAAGTTGGATATGATCATCTTCAATTTTTGTTACAAATGGTGCCCAAAATAGCACCCCATCAAGTATTTTACATAGTAAAGCCTATCTGATTGATTTCTTTGGCTCTATTTCTTTCTAATTCCTTACTTTTCTCACCCCATCTTCTACTTACATACCCATCTCTCCTGAAATTAGCACAATCGCCCTAAACCAATTCAAAATGACTACTGCCACCAAAGAAACAAATAGCTACTAAGGATGTTCCAAAGAGTGAAACTGAATTCAACATGCTATGTGCTTTTATCCACTGCAAAAATTCATAGATATTAATATTTCCAAAATTAAATTTTTTTATTGTTCACATGTCCAAGAGATTATAATCTGTCCCTAAAAAGGAAATCACATTAACATTGTGTGAATACTTTTCCTGCTTGCATATCTCCTTTTTTGTCCTTCTGTCCATTGTAAGGGATCAAACTGCAAACCTTAATCATGAAAAACAAAACAAAACAAAAAACAAATAGTGATTTCTGTGCTGGAACTGCAATCTCTCAGCATATTTTCCCCCTAAGTGACATGAATTTTGTGCCAAATCCTAGATAATTGACAGATTTATGCATGTGCATAGTGGCTGGCTTGGTGCCTTTTCTCTCCTGCAAGGAAGTGCTTCTAAAATGTCTTAAGGCTCAGCCAGAAGCTTTAGCACATTTTTTTGAGCAGGAAGTTGGACTCATTGTAGTCCTAAAAGAAGCCTGCTAGTGAATGAAGTCATAATGCTGTGGAAGTGAGGCCACTGCAGGTTAAAAAAGAATAAAAGTGTTGTTGCTTTGTGGCTGGCAAGCCGTAGGTCATAAATGCATTGCTTAAAAACAAAGAAGTAAACCATTCAACACACAGCAAGAAAAAGTATAAACCTGATATTTCTAGAAACTATTCTGATTCAGTTTTCTTGCTGTCTTAATCTTATAGAAAAGTTAATTTTTTACTCTATTTTACCTAAGTAAAAGAAAAGGGGGTGGAGTGAACTAAATGAGCAATATCTTGCCAGCCTTATATTAAAAACAAAGAAAATCCAATGATAGCAACTTAACATTTTACATTTTATATTGTTCAGATAAGGTAGACTCTCTTTGATTTTTTTCCTATACTCCATTTCAAGATCAATACCTTGAGAAAACATACCAAAGGGCTTAGCCTTTAATTGTTACTAGGATAATCACATTTATTTTAATAATGATTTGACTCTAGTATTTGCATAATTTATATACATTGTTTTATTTTTCTTTAAGTCACTGTAAGCTCTTTGACTACCTATATGAGCAATATTTTATGCTCTTAAAATGACAAAGGGAGAATTTCAATTCTATAACAAATGGACATTCTTGTATTATACATACAATTATCAGAGGAATGAATCCTAACAATTGGAATATTTTCTTAAGTATTTATTATATGCTCAAAAAAGTGGTACATCTGAATAAGATACAAAATATCTAAGGTTTATTCTCAGCTTTTAGAAAGCTTGCTAATCCTGATGTATAAAATAGCTAAATAAGTGGCAAATATTATATTCCAGACGAGTAGAAGAGATTCAGAAGAAAAGAAAGAAAGAATAAGTGTTCAGGGAAGAATAATTAAATTTAAATGTGGACTTATGAAGTTTTTACCCCATTGTGCTAATTACTAAAGTAGATAGAAAAAAGAGTAAGACACTGACTCTCTGATTATAAAGCTTACAGTCTAATAGAAGAGTTTGAAAATGAGACCACTTTGAAATAGGTAGGCATAAACATATCTTCACTAGTAAGTAAAATACCATATAATTTCAATACATATCAAACTGAGGTAGTTCAAGAAGGGAGAAGATAATTTTGGCTAAGGGAGCTATTAGTGTAACCTGTTGTGTCAGATACTGAAACATGGTAGAAGGAAGTCAACGAAGGAGGTGACATTACAGTCAGTGGGAATATATGAAAGGGGAGATGGAGGGCAATTTCAAGTATACACAGAATTATGAGTCAAATTTAGCTAGATAATCAGGTATATATTGTGAAGTGGTGGGAGATAAAAGTGCAGGGATTTACTTAGGTCATACTAGAGAATTGTTTAAGTCCTGGCAGAGGATCCATATGTTGACTGATGGAAATGTTTCTGTCATCTAGCTCTCATAAATCTATAACCAAAACTATGTCACAAATAGAATACACTGTAATTATACACCTGAAAAAAAGTGTACCCTTAAAACTGTATCACAGAGGAGGGCTGAATTTATTTTAAATTTTACAATTCCAATCTAATGAATTCAAGTTCACAAATTCAGGAAACAGTGCCTTACAACTTTTGAAATTTGAGAAAAATTTGTGACATTTTTCACATCTCTTTTACATTTGGGTACAGATTTCATTTGGAGTTCACTCACAGTCAGCATGGTTAAAATGTCAAATCTGAATGCAAACCAAACATATGGAAGAAAAGAAACATGAACTAATTTAATTGAATAATTCAGTCTTGGCCCTACCCTCCAAACATTTTCCCCAAGACATAAGTTTTACTCTGCTATTATTGTTGTTTAAATTATTATGTCTTGTGTTTTGTATTTAAGATAAGATTGACTGCAATATCCCAAAAATACATAACAAAAAAAATAAGAACTATATAAATCACACCTGAAACTTAAGAACTGGGATGACCCAAATGGAGAGCATTTAGATTCCTAATCTAATTAAAGAATAAACAACTTGAAATATATTCTAAATGAATTGATTGAAGCAATTAATGTAGTTTTTTAAAAAGTTCATTCACATCTTTTCCATACTATTGAGCTTGGATATCTTCATTGGCTAGCAGATATTTTTTTTCAGATTGATAAATGGGAGAGTATAACATAACTGAGGGAGGGTGGAAAAATACCAGAAGTTTGGGACTTTCTTAATGGAAAGTTTAAATTCAGTTGTAAGTCTGATCTATAGTAGTGGTATTGCTCATAATATTATTAGATTCTAATTCTAACATATTACTCCATAATCACATTAATATATTCCAAATTCATCAGTGAGCTATAGATTTTTGTAAATAAAATATTATAAATATATGTCAAAACTTTTTGTCCAATATCAAGATCAACAATAGTAGAGAAAAGTAAGTTTGCTCTTCTATCCAAGGCAAGAGTTTAATAAAATTTATCAGATATGACACATTTTTTTCATATAAAATAGTCACTAACATGGGTCACATAGTATGTCACAAAGTGCAATTTATCCCTAAGATACTCATCTATTGCCAGAAAACATTTATTTTTTTAACAATAAATAGTCTGTAACACAGTTCACACAGTAAGTTAGAAACTGCGATTTACCCCGAGGCCATCCGTCTATTCACACATAGTGGTAGAAAAATCACTATGACCCCATGTAATACACACAAGTATGGAGAAGTGATTAAAGAATAAAGTTTCATTTTTATTTTTTCTCTCCTTTACCAGTTCTACCATTAGACACTAAGAGTTTATCTTTTGATGATTTCAAATAATGCAATGTTTCTGACCTTCCTGACTATTCACATCACCCTGGTTTCCATCACTTATCATTTTGATTTCTGTAATCATCATAATTTCCATTTTTGCATAACTCTGAAAATTTATCTGAAAGGTAGAATTTTCACACAAAGTATCAAACCTTTCCTTAGTAAGGGAAAGTTTCAAAATAAATGACACAAAGAAAAAATCTAAGAAAATCTCATTTCTTAGCAATTGTTTTACCAGTTTTCCAAATCTGACTGCTTGCCTCCAGTTCCCCCTTATCTGAGCCCTATGAGCATGCTCTTCTGTAAGCACTTTTTGTATTTCAGTCTCTAAAACTTTGTTTCCATACATATCCCTTTGTTATCACTCCATGAATTATTTTGGCAAACTTCTGCTGTAACACTCCTGTTTGTCCCCAGTGTCCTTATATAACTTTACATTGTACTACTCTTTACTTTTTCTATATTTTGCTTACTTGTGTCTCTCAACTTTTATGCCATGAACTACTAAGTGCCTAAAAAACATCTTTATCTTTGTATCTCAAAAACCAAGGTTAGTACATGGCAATTAAGTTCTTAATATTATTTGCAGAAGGAAAAATTAACTCCTTCCAGAATCACCCAGTCAGATAATACAAATCATACTTGGATTTTTCTAACACTAATGCCTTCTTCTATTGTAGAAAATATTTGTAAAATAATGAAATTTTTATGGGTTAAGTGTGTGTGCACTCCCCACTGGACAGTGATCTTTCATAAAATTATTGTCTCCTTTATCTGTTTCACAGAGTACCTGGATGATCGTTTCATCCTCAACAGTGGTATTCATTGGTTATTGAATGATTAAGGTCTCTGTTTTAGCAAGACCAGTTATAAAGAGAATTCTTCTGGCATTTCCTTAACTGATTATCACATATTATACAAGGCTTTATTCTTTGCTTGTATAAATGAGAGTTTGAATTGAACAATTTTGATTTGCAAGCCTTCCATTACATAATCTTAAGTTGATTAATTCACTGACATGTCCTGCATGTATATCAGACTCCCTACTTTCAGCAATATGGATCACTATGTTCATGATTCTATAGAATAATTATAAATTTTTTCCAAATACTGTATAATCACATGCCAAAAACCATCACTAAAATATAAAATGGGCAATATCTTGGAAAACTATAATACTCATAAATATATAACTATGTATCTATACTTACATTGTCAAATCCTGCCTTTGTCTTTTTGTACAGTTTTGTGTCTATGACAAATCACTCTAACGTCCCTCACTCTCCTCAACTATAGTGAGATTTCATAGCATCTAAATTATTTAGGTCTATGAATAGCATAGTTTCACTCATATAAAAGGACCTCACAAAACTTCTTCAAAGGTAGAAAACACTGCTAAATATAAGCCACAATTAATTAGGTTGGTCAAATCAGCATATATGGGACTTGATTGATTTTAATGATGCCATGTGGGAGGATGTTTGGTTTTAAATGCATTATTTCAAAATCTTCAGAGGAGTGTATTTCATGTTCTCAAACATCATATTTTCCCTTATCAAACACATGAATAAATATAATAATTAAATAAACACAGGACTGGGACTGGGGCTCAGTGGCAGTACACCTGCCTAGCACATGTGAGGCACTGGGTTCAATCCTTAGCACTGCATACAAAAATAAGCAAATAAAGCCATGCTATCTACAACTACAAAATTTTTTTAAAAATACATAAACACATGTAGTAGTTATTAACTAGCAAAGTCCAGCACATCCGATAATAGTAAAAAGGGCAAATTTTGTTATGTACCAAAACTTGCTTAAATTTTTGCTTTGAAAAATATTTAACTGCTTGATTATTTGTTGTTTCATAACTGACATTTCCTGAATTTGATAAAAAACATCCCATCAGTGATGACCCAATATAAATTTTCAATAAACCATATAATTTAAATTTTCATTTTAAGAAAAGTCAAATACAAATATGCTATTGTTTTTATTTGATCAGCTCAAATATGAAATGATATTTGACCTTCTTTAGAGATTCACATGAACTTTAAATGGATAAGAAAAATTCTTTAACATCAAATTAGAAAAAAAATGAACCGAAGCTGAATACATTAGTAACTTTTTATCATATATATATATATACATATATATACACATATATATATAAAATTATCCTAGTCACTGACACAACCTATACTCCCAGTGACTCAGGAGGCTGAGGCAAGAGGATCACAAGATTGAGACCTGGCTCAGCAATTTAGTGAGAGCCCTCATTAACTTAGTCTCTGTTGTTCCGCGCCAAACAACAAAGGTTGGGTGCCCACCCTGGACCAGCCAGAGGGGGCACGGGGGTCAAACAGGATGGCGAGTGTCGACGGCTGAAAAATGTACACCAGCCGGGCATCTGTCGAGCAGTATCTCAGTTTAATGGAGAGGTGAAACAGGTATATGAAAAGGGAACGAGGGGAGGAGATACAGGCGGGGGCCAATCATTTTAAAGGTCAACAGCACATGCATTATACAGCAAGGCCTGCAGGGCAGAGGTCTGCTAAGATGTAAAGCTGCTCAGGTTCATGGAAGTTGAATGAGCCAATCCTGGGCCGCCACGAGTGGGGGAGGCTTTTGCCCCGAGGGTGTTGTTAATGTGGTCGCCATCTTAAGGTGTGTCCCTACAAGTCTCAAGCTAAAAAAAAAAAAAAAAAATAGAGAGAATAAATAAAAAATAAAAGACCAGGGGTGTAGATCAGCGGTAGAGCACCCCTGGATTCAAACTCCAGTAAAAAAAAAAAAAAAAGAAATCCTCATTGAATTAAAAAGAGCAGATTATTAAAATACATTTCAAAATAATTAAACTCAACATGAATTTACTGAATATTATGTTAATGTTCAAACTTTGATAACTGGGCCTTCTGATAATTTACATAAAACTGAATGCCTTCTACCAATGAGGCCAGGGTTGCCCTGGTAACTTTACAGGGAAAAAGAAAAGTCTATTCCACAGATAACTGCAATATAACTAGTTATCAAATCTCTCCCAAAAGCATGCTTTTGATATATGAACTTAAGAACAAAAGGCCCAGAAGAAGTCAATATATAGAATTGATTACTAATTAATCAATTGTACTAATGTTTTCAAGGTACACCATGCTAGTGTTTCATGTATTCTGCTTTCAAGCTGACATTGGAAGAAAAGACATGACACAATTTTCTGTTTGACAGGATTTCCTTGATTTCATACCATGTTTTTCGTGTAATAGGTGTTCAGTAAATATTAAGGACAGACAGTCCCTCAGTTAATCAGTTTGACTCACTGATTTTTCATCTTTAGGATGCCATGAAAGTATTTCAGTCAACTTTTTCACTGCTGTGACTAAAAGATCCCACAAGAACAACAGTAGAGGAGGAAAAGGTTATTTGGGGGCTCACAGTTTCAGAGGTCTCGATCCATAGACAGCTGGCTCCATTCCTGGGGGCTCAAGGTGAGGCAAAACATCATGGCAGCAGAGTGTGATGGAGGGAAGCAGCTCATATGATGATCGGGAAGCAGACAGAGACCCTACTCTCTAGATACAAATATACCCCAAAGGCACAGCACCCTGACTTGCCTTTTCCAGCCATACCTTACCTTTAGTCACCACTCAGTTAATCCCATCAGAATGATTAATACACTGATTGGATCAAGGCGCCCATAACCCAATCAATTATCCTATAAACCTTCTTGAAATGTCTTGTACATGAGCTTTTGGGGGATATCTCACATCCAAATCATAACAGAAAGTGACACACATTCAGTGTACTACTGGGCAAGCAATAATTGATATGTTCTTCTCCTGAAGTGCTGGGCAGTGGGAGCAGGCTGCCGCTGCTCAGCCACATAATTACCAAGGTAAACAACCGATACTCTATGGTTTACCAGGTTGCTAAGCATAATGTTCAGTAGGTTAGGTGTACAAAAAGTATTTTTAATTTACAAAATTTTACAGCTTGCAGTGGGTTTATCCAGGCAGAACCCCATCATAACCACAGGTGCATCTTTATAACGCTAAGATGAAAGTGCCTCAAAATTATAAGCCGAGGAGTCACTAGTGTCATTTTATATTATTTTGCTCTCTGAGACATGCATAAATGAGTCTTGAGGAATTCGAATCAGGAGATTGGTTTGGGACTCTAAAGAAGAGTTTACAATCTGAGGTTTGGAAAAGGGATCACACCAGACTGAGTAATATATTTAAACTGAGTTTAAAGAGCAAAGAGGAAAAGAAACACAAAAAACAATTCCATAGTAGAAAGAGGGTAAGGATGAGTATATCAAGTTTTAAAGGAATTTGGAAACCATAAAAAATATTTATGGAGATCAACATAATACAAACCAAAGAAAATAAATTTTGTTAATATATTTTGAACTGCTATAAAGAAAATGAGTGCAAACCCATCTGAGTGATAAAATGAGAAATGATTATATTGAGGAACAAGAGAGGAGGGACAGAAAGAAATGGATAGAGTTAGACATTTGCATATGTTAAACAACTGTGGCTCTATTAGATATTCTATGATATAGTGAAAGGGGATTATTATTATAATAAACAGAAAAGGATAATGCACTCATTAGTGAAGGCTGACAAAATTCAGTGTAAACAGAAGGAACCAGCTGCGGCATGTAAGCAAATGTTTACAATTTATTTTAAACCCTTTGCTTCAGGAAAATATTCAAATCATTAATGGTGAATGATTTTATACAATAAATTTATGCTTTATATGTTTTCATTTAAAATTAAGAAGAATTGCACCTTTATATAAGACTCCATAATTAAAGAAAATAAGTTAGTTGAAGAGCAGAATTTATCAATTATTCATTTTTACCACAAATGTGATTTGTTTATTCTACTTTCATTTTAATTTTTAGAATAAGTCATTTAGGGGCATCGAAACTTTCAAATGAAAAGAAAGTAGGAAGGTAGAAAGAAATTACAAATGACTGTGTATGAAATGTAAGATTATTTACATTTCATTTTATTTTATACTTTACAAGGTTCTCAGGAATTTCCTTTAAGTTAAATTACTCCTATATCTTGATTTTTATAGTAATGCCACTTAAAGAACTTTTCAGTCATAGAAAATTGAAGGATATAATTGAATTATAATCTATGATCTTTTCTCTGCATTTCTTTATTAAAGATTTTATTAATATTCACTCTTGGTAACTGATGTGATCCATAAGGGCATTCATTTTTGGGTAGTCCTAAACTGTCTTCATGGTATCTTTCATGAAGGAAATGTCTGGCCAAATGTTCATACTAAAATAGACATCTCTCCAAAGGAGTTATTTAATTTAAAAAATATCTCAATATCTCTACCTCAAAGAGTTCTATTCGCCTCTATTAAAATAATTTATACAAATAAAATGTCCCAAATGAGCAATCTTTGCCCTATTCAAAAAAGAACCCTCATCAGTCCAAAAACTAAAGACAGAAAGATTTAAAGCCTGTTATAATAAAACTTATTAGATGTCAACAAATTTCTAGATGAAATAATGTTTTAAAAAAATAACTCTGAAAAAATCAGTCTTTTTTTCTTTTCAGACCTATTTTCTTCTGAAAGCAATTCAATGACTTCATTCACATAAGTAGAAACATATTTTCTTGCCTGGTGGTTTGCCACTGTTATGGTTTAGATATTTGATGTCCCCCCCCAAAAGCTCACAAAATGATTAGGTTGTAAGAGTTTTGACCAATAAGTGCATTAATTCCCTGATGGGGATTAATTGGGTGGTAACTATAGGCAGGTAGAGTGTGATTGGAGGAGTTGGGTCCATAGGGGCAGGTGTGCCTTTAGAGTTTGTATCTTGTCAGTGGTGAGGGCAGCTCTTTCCCTCTCTGCTTCCTGGTGCCATGTCCCCTGCTGTCTTCCTGTACCACACACTTCTACCATGATATTCTGCCTCACCTCAGGCCCCAAAGAATGGAGTCAACTGTATATGGACTGAGGCCTCTGAACCTGTGAGCCCCAAAATAAACTTTTCCTCCTTTACAATTGTTCTGGTCAGGTTTTTGATCACAGCAATAAAATAGCTGACTAAAAAGCCACCAACATACTTGTCCAAACATATATAAAACCATTAAACATACAGATGCTTGAAAATATTTTTCATTATTCAACATCCCTGGTTTCTCTCTTACTGATCCTGAAAGAACGTCATTGTTTTTCTCTTTATTCATTCCTGAATTGTACATAGCAAGATGGTTGAGGTTTAATTCCATCTCATCTATTTACCACCTGTGCAACCTTCAGTAAATTAACATAGTCTATACTTCAGTTTCCTCATCTGTTAAGTGGGGGATAGAAACAATATATAACTCATATGAATAAATGAATTAATGTTTACATGCATTCATTTGCTTGTGCATTTTTTTTGTCTACAATAAACTGAATATTTTACTTTGTAGAACATTTAAAGAACAAGACAAATGCTACTGAGTCATGAGTAATAAGGAGTAAAACACACTAAAAAGGCCTAGCTGAGATTGTTTGATAGAAATAAATAGCCATTTGGAGCTGATTCAATGTTGTTTCCATCAGTTTACTGTTAAATTAGAGAGTAGATGAAGACTATTAGTGCTCTTCATAACAGGAACCCCCAATCCTGCCACTCTATTATTTTCTCTAAACACTAAAATCCAGGATGTTCATTTGAAAATGCACTTGGAATCTCTTCCTAAAATAAAATAAGGAATCATGATCAAATACAGAGATGTTGAACTGTGAAGTGCTAAATAGAAGGCTCAGATGATCCCATGGTAAGTCCTGGAAGTAGCCTACAGTTTTCTCCAACTGAGGTAAGCAGAGCAAATTTTATCTCCTTCATAACACAGGGATTGTCTGTGAATTTCTCCAGGAAAGGATCATGTCCTTGGTAGTAGAGCTGTGTGGCCAACACTCCTAACAACAACAACAACAAGCACCCTTAGTCCTGTAGGGAGATCTGGTGAAGTTTTCTGTCTCCTTGAACCCCATCAAGTTTGAGTTTTATAGGGATTACAAGGAATTTGTCAAGTTGGGGAAGTCAGAGACATTAGTTTGCTAAATTTTATGTCATATGAAAGAAGAATTTCTAGTGTTTTTACTATATCATCAGGTTTACAGGAAATCAGTATATGATGTATAATTTTATACTTAATTGTTGGCTTTCAAAACAAGTAAAGGAAATTTATAAAAAAAGATTTTTCCTGCTAATTTAAGCTAATAAAGAAGGTTACTCACATGTTCAAGAAGGTAGTTGTTTTAGTCAGCTTTTTTGCTTATGTTACCAAAAGACCTGAAAAAAATAATTAGAGGAGAAAAAATTTGTTTGGGGACTATTTCAGAGACCTCAGTCTATAGATGGCTGACTCTATTCTTCTGGTCAGAGGTAAGGCAGAACATCAGGGTGGAAGGGCGTGACACAGGAAAGCAGTTGGGGCCATGGTTCTCAGAAGCAGAGAGAGACACAAAGTGAGACAGACTACCCTCACCAAGGATAAAATGTATACACCAAAGTCGTGCCCCCAATGACCTCACATCCTCCAGCCACACCCTACCTGCCTGCAGTTACCACCCAGTAGATTAACACACTGACTGGGAGATTTTCTTTTTTTAACCAGTTACTCATTTTATCTTCCCCACTAGAAGTAGAAATTGTCCGATGCCATTCCAAGGTAAAGTTGGAGTGACTTAAACAGATTAAAACACAATCTCTGCTCTCAGAAAATGACTTAAAATTCTAACAGAACTCTAATTGATTTTTATAGGGCATTGATATCTGTAGGCAGAATTTAGTTCATGTTCTCCTCTTTATTATGGTTAAGTATAAAGTTTACCAATAACTTGAGTGTGGTATATAATTTTAAAAATATCTTCACTTTTTTTTTAAAGTTGAGTAGAAGTTTTATCTTTCATGCATATGATGTAAAGCCACTTCAATGGGTCAATCTAATGTTTGGCAGAGGCTAGTCAACTATAAAATTTATAGTTTCCATAAAAATGTGTTAGACATAAAAATCCTACTAAAATAGTCCAGAGAGGTGAGCATGTTTAGAAATGGCTGGGAGAAGACGTAAAAGAGCAAACTTCCCTGTAATGTTCAAATTAATTCATTTTATTTCAACATTCAGTTTACTTATGTCACTATAAAAGACCAGGAAAATTAATTTAAAAAATTTCATAAATGTAATATGCTATTCCTTCAATTTTTTTGTGTAAAGTTGAAATCTTTTTTGTTTGCTTGTTTTATGTTTAAATAGTGATTTGACTATCACATCTTCACATGAATTCTGAAAACAAGGACTATAAGTTCAAAGATAAATTCTAAGCCTATACTTTAAGATAACATTAGAACAAATTAATTTTACAACCATAATGGAAATTCCCAGATGTCAGCTCAAAATGGAGGTGAAATTCATTGGTTTTAACTGAATTTGGAACTTCTTGAATATTGCTTTGAATAATAAAATGAGCAGGAGGAAAAAAAAAATCTTAAGGATGATCCCTGCAGTAAACACAGGGAGTTGATATTATTGATCATTAGCCCCAGGGATTCTTTGGGAAACCAAATAATTGACCAAACGGACAAAAGAAGCTTTAATTAACACACGAATTCATTTGATTTTAGATGATTCCTGATGTTGGAATTAGGACTCAACATTTCCGGACACTAAGGTTTTTCAAAAATTGCATTTTGTTCAATAAATGATTATCATTTTAAATTGCGTAAATTATACACATGAGAAATTTTAATAACAAAAACAATCATTAGTGCTTACTAATAGTGTCCCCTAAATATCTACAAGTGAGCTCGAAGACCTCTGAGAGCTTTTCAGACCTGTCCCTAAAACTTCCCTAACTTGCCCGGAGTACCACAAGGAGCTCGAATTGGAATCCTTAAGTGTAGTCCTTGTCATCACAGTGATACACTATTTAAAACATAGTGTTTTGTATTCAAATATAACCCATAACGATGATATTTATTATAAAGATTAATAGTTTGGGAGCATTAACTTGAACTATGAAAGGAGGAAGACAGGGGTAGGATATAGGGAAAGAGACATGTCTGGATTTAAAATGAGAAGAGACTCAGGGAAGTGATGGAATGTTCAAATAACTCTTTTTAGTAATTTGAAAAGTTTCAAAAACATATTGTGTGACCTTATGGCTATGTCATCATTTGGAAGCTACAGGAGCAGGATAACAAAGTCCCACACAAATGCTATGAAAACTGATTAGAAAATGTTAGTAATGTACACTGAGCTCCTTAGAGAAGGCTCTCAAAATGCAGCATATTAAAAACAAGTGCAATGAGGCTCCCTTAGTCTCTTACATGGTTGATAGGAATTTAGAGTACCTCAGATTTACAAAGGAAAGGGTGTATGTAGTGAAGCACTAAGAAAAGAAAAATGGAATACAACACAGAGAGTAGTCTACATTTGCAGTTAGCCCCAGCAATCTGACAGAGAAAACCCAGAAAAGAAAAATGGAAAACCGACTCTTGTGAACTAATTCAGCTAACAAGATTAAGAGCAGAGGACCTAAAATACCATACACAGGAAGTGAAGGAAGAAAGAAATTGAAAGCAAAGACTTGATAGCTGATGGAAGCTGAGCCTTCCAAATCAGTGAGCTTAGGGTTTGCTTCACAGTTGTGCCCATGAGAAGGATTTATTTCTGTCTTATACTGACTTTTGAAGTAAAAACATTCTTAAACTAAAAGATCCAGGCAAGGTGGAATTGGGTAAGGGGGATGTGTGCCATTTATCTATAGAATTGGGGCAATAGTCAAAACTTTTAGAAATAGAAACAAGTCCTTAAATAATACAGATTGAAAAATATGAAAAATACACTTCTTTCATGTAGATGAGATTTTTAATGCTTAAATTACCTAAAACTCTAATTGAGGTGATTTTCTATATGTAAAATCAGTTGCAGTGTTAACAAAGTACAGAACACCAACTTAAAACTTAATTTCTGTTGAACAACTTTTAAAAAATATAAATATGTTCCTAATATAGCATGGAATATACTTCTGCTAAGATATTATTTTCTGTTTATCTGAAATTCAAATATAACTGACATCTGTATTTTATCGCCAACCAAAGAGAAGGCCTTAGCATAAAATTTGGTGAGCATGTGTGAATGCGTGTGTGCACACATACACACACACACACACACAATGAGACTTCTAGAAGAAAATGATGGGGTTTTTTTGCAAGGGGGGGTTTTGAGGGTGGATACCAGGGATTGAACTCAGGGGCATTTGACCACTGAGTCACATTTCCA
Source organism: Glaucomys volans (assembly GCA_020662805.1). NCBI lineage: Eukaryota > Metazoa > Chordata > Mammalia > Rodentia > Sciuridae > Glaucomys > Glaucomys volans. Next base: position 248,071 of record JAJEJO010002436.1, read on the forward strand.
GCCCTATTTTATACTTTATTTAGAGACAGAGTCTCTCTGAGTTGCTTATCACCTCACTTTTGCTGAGGCTGACTTTGGACTCACAATGTGCCTGCCTCAGCCTCCCAAGCCACTGGGATTATAGGCATGCACCACCACACCCAACCAAAAATGATGTTTTGATAGAGTTATTTTCTTATTAATTAATAGAAATGCACCTTTAAAAGAAGAAATGTCAAAAATGCTTTATTTTCAATTGAGTTAACTGAAATTAGATTTAATCCTCAGGTATCATCCTGAAAACTAACCAGGATCATTTTTTTAGGAATCTAATTGAACATAGATCCTTTTTATAAACTGATTACTCCCCAGATGTGTCTGTAACTCAATCTCAAGTTGAATAAATACTATAAATCATATAATTCACATACAACTCACAGTTCACACAGCTTTTCATAGGTGGTGGGATAACAACATAAACCATTAGGAAGTTAATCATTATTGGACCTATGTGGAAAATTGGTGGAAGAATGCCCTCAAAATGGTGTTAATGTTCAGAAAGGAGCAAGGGAAACATGATCAAGCTGCATCCCATTGGGGATGCAGACATCACTTAATATACATTGTAAAATGCATTGGTGAAGTGGACCAACTTTAGTTAATTTACAGGGGTCCTGTGAAATCTCCCTCAGGATAACTCATTAGGAAAATAAGAAATTGGGTACCATTTCTAGAAGCAACAGTTTTCTAGATATTTTGAACAATGCTTGTTGGCTAACAATGCTTGGGCAAATAAACCTGATTCATTTCCAACATTATTCCCAACTCATGATTATTGCAATATTGTTCTTCATGAGCAGTCAGAGAATCATTATGCACTTTTTCTGCTTCCCCATTTTCTTCTATGTTGAAAGAAACCATGTGCAGACTGAATTCTGCTGCACATACAAACATTTTAGTAAGCAAGTACAGAAACATTCACAAAGCCTGTTCTATAATCTCAACCAAGCCTTTTATTTAAAGTGTTCTGAGAGTCTACAGTCAAGCACATCAATATTCTTCAGGAGTCAAACATCTAAACTCTATCTGTGAGGAGACAGAGTTCTCTGATAAAAATGTATACAATACTGGAACATTAGCTATAGTTTTTCCAGTAAAGGATAATTATTTCATCCAGGATCTACATTTTGAATATCAATATTTAAATCTACAAAAATAATTTTTAATATGCATTACTGAACTCCTCTTCGCCCAAAATAAAGACTGTTATAGCCTTTTGATATCCACCCTTCCATGTAAGCTTCTGGTTATCTTTGGGTGGATCAATTTTTAGCAAACTACTGAAAGGGTACAGATGAAACATAAATGACACATATATGTCTACCAAATATTTTAAAGCAAAGTTTAGTTACTAAAATGTAACTGAATCTAGCTCAGAACATTCTGAGAGCAAAATCAAAAGAGATGGGTCTTTGAAATGCATAAAATCATAAAGTCCAAAAAGCATGTCGTTAACATGACATGAGAAAGACCATTTTCTGAATTTTTCAGAGCAGTGCTCAAATTTGTCATTCTGTGGCTCTTGACGGTTGCTAGCAGAAAACTTTCTGCTCAAAGGAGCAGAATAATGTTCTTTAGAGTAATGATGACAACACCCTTCATAGCTGGTAGAGCAGCACCCTACAGAGGCAGCCCCTGACTGGGCTGGTGGAGTAGCAGAGCATTGGTACTGCTGAGAGGATTGACACATGCATTATGGGATTTCCATGTACAGAAAATCCCTTCAAGTAATGTTCAGGGAGTACTATCAATTAACCAGCAAGAGGAACAAGCCAGTCAAAATTGGGTGTTGCTGATGAGACTCCTCTTCTATTCCATAAGCAAATGATGCTCTGAAAATGTTGATTACGCCTATGAACATCTTCTGACCTGTCAGCAATTTACTAAATACTACTAGAGCATAAATAGAATTAAATGATTTTAAATTATTTTAATGTTCTTCATATGGAAAATATGCATATGTTTTAAACAGAATTTACTTATAAAGTTTTTCAAAATGTTACCTATAAATATTACCTTAAGTTTTGAAAATAACTCCTAGCCTTGCAATTATCTTCTGATGCTCCATTCCTCTACAAACATTAATGTTTCCATCTTTACTTATTTAAGCAAGTTTTGAAGAATTAATTCCTAATCTGGTCATGTTTTGGTGTGTTTGTCCATGTGTGTATAAAACTGCAATGTTATGATGAATAGAATATCATTTGACAAAAATGGATCTTGATATGGAGCCTAACCAAAGAAGACCAGGAGTTAAATTTCCAAAATCATTTTGAGACAGCTGAACTTTAAATTGCCTCATATCCTATTCATGGAGCAATATCACAGTTAGTCATTATGACTATACAATTCTGAAATTTTTGAAAAACCTATTGCATCAAAATAAAACATTGCCCATAAGTTGCTCTCAACTAAGTAATTTGGATTAACAGAAATGGGATTTCCTAGCAGAGCTATACTTTTCTCTATAGCAAGTCAACCTGACAAACAGCACAATAAATTTTAAGAACTAGCTATAAACAGGGTTTCAGGATCTCCACTATTCCTCTCTCCTTCAAAGAAATTAAATAATAGTCTAGTAATTGGCTATGTAGAAAAACCACACAAGTGTGTATGTCCTAACACACACACATGCACACATACACACACACACACACACACACACACAGGCCCACACATACAGATGCATGATGTTGACCTCAATCCAAAAAATATTAACATCAATAACATGTAAGAATTTATTCAATGTGAACCTAATTTGACCTGTTAGTAAAGTCATACCAATGAGCTCAAATACATATAGACTCTGAAAGAAAAGGAAATCAGCAAACTGTCTTAAAATAGGGTGAAACACTTCATATGGAAACCATTCCAAATCACCCTAACATCTTTCAGTCAAAAGGGTATTTTATTTCCTATCTTTTTAAACTAATGAGAGGAAGCATCAGCAATCCTTCATCTAAATGTAACTCTGATTCTTTATGATTGGCTCTAAGATTTAGTCCAATTTTATAATATTAAAATGAGCCAAAAAGTTAATAGACATTGCTCAGATTTTTTAAAGAAAAATAATGATTCACTCGAATATAAATTTACTATTAGAGAAAATATGCAGGTAATCAAAAATGTTTTTAAATTTTGCTTTTATATTATCCAAAAATATGCCTCCAGGAAATTCATTATAAAAAGATTTTTCTAAGCTTGTCAAACAGCATTCATTATTTTTTACTATTATTGGCTAAAAATGGTTTAAAATATTTAAACATCTGCACTACAGATAGTAAACTAAGCGTTTTGGAAGCACTTGACAAAAGACTATGTCTTAATAGAGAACATTACCTAGTGGATAAGGGAAGGGAAAAGAACATTCAGAAGTAAGTGATATTTGGTACTGCAATACCTGCAGTAAGAGATCATCAAATTTTATAGTCTTAATAGCCAATTCTGTAGCCATTCACTTACCTTATGCCACAATCCCATGTGCATTCTTGAATAGAATAAAGTGTTAGTTTGTAACTAAGTATTCTACATGTAAACTTCCTAAGAAAGATAACTAGGCATTCACTTCTGCATACTGAGGAAACTTACTTTGATAACAGTGAAGTTTTTCATTAGAAAAAAATATTTAATCCTAAGAGCTTCATTTGTTTTTAGTTTTTGTTTTTATTATTTTTACTTAAGGGCTAGAAGTTCTTGGCCTCCACTTTTTTCCTTTTAACAAAGAATTATCTTTTCTTAATATTTCTACTTGCCTTGCCAGTCGCAGATTTATATTCTTTGAAAAAAAGTAAACATATCACCTATCATGTGGAGTATATGTTGAAATATGATTAAAAAACAGTCTGTAATTTTTAAGAACAATGCTAATTTGGGATTTTTAAATAGGAGGAGGCATTTTTATGCCTATCTGTGATCCTGTATGTATTTCAGAGGAAAGATATAACCTAGGTACCTCTGAGGTAGTTATTTTCTGTATTTTGTTTTGTTTTGTTGCTATTTCAAGTTTCTATCCTTTGGTTGTCTATTAGAATAAGAAAGAATTAGAACAGTGAATCCTTTTGTGAGTTGTTACCCATTTTTTTAATCTTTTATTTTTCTTATTACTGCATCTGAGATAAATTCAATTCACACCTCTATTGAGCCACTGGGATGTGTCAGACTGGGGTCCAGCTTCAGGGGTCACAAAAATGAAGGAGACAAGCCCTGTCTTCATGGACCTCAAGTTAACAAGAAAGGAGGATGCATAAGTGGTATTGAAATGCAAGAATTGTCAGAAAAAAATATTACTCTGTTAACACTTGGTAGGGGTAGTGGTAAGAAGAATTTGATTGCTTGTTTGTTTATTTGTGGATTATTTTTATAATTCTTATTTTAAAGTACAACACTAACAGCTATTTTATAGACTACCCATGATTAATTAACTATTTATTTAATTGTTGTTATTTTTAAGGAACAAAGTTAAGTGATAAAGAAAGTGATCCTAGTTAAAGAAAAAAAAAGATGAAAATCATCACCATTATGGGACACATGCTCCAGTTGTGACTATCATTCATACAGGTAATCTTTAATAAGACTTGAACATTCAAAGTTCATAAAATTACACAAATATATGTAGATTTAAACTATGTTTTTATGTAAACTACATAAATTTGAAAACAAAATTATTTTAGATTTTTATAAAATTTACTTTACAATATGTACTACTTGCTTCAGAGAATTTTGAAGGAATAAAACATTTTAGATAGATTTCCAAATCCATGTATTCTTTCCATTACAATTCTTCTTTGTTAACACACTTGGAAGGTGGTAACCACTTTCTGAAATATAGTGTGGATTTCTCATGTTTTTATCTATCCACACATCCATAGGGAATAAAGTATTGTTTGCCATGATTCTTAACACATTTTGTAAAAGCTGTAGTTCATTTTTATTTTGCTCCTATATTTTATTTTTCAATTCCTCTTTAATGTTATATCTACCTATTCATGTAAGAATATAATCCACTATATATGAGAGTATCACTATTTATATATTTTTTCTCTTTTTGAGATACTCCAGTTGAAACTTGTGTGATAAACATTTCTTTTTGATAAATGTTTCTTGATGGCAGTGGTTCACACATGGTAACAATTTTGTATTACAGTAGTCCCCACGTATCCACTTGGTACGGTAGATACCTAAAACCTCAGACAGTACCAAATCCTGTATTTACTATGTTCTTTTCCTATACTCATAATAAAGTCTAATTTGTAAATTACAGAAATTGAAAAAATAGAAAAATTATAACAATAACCTATAAAAGTTGTTTAAACTAATAAATTGTATATTCTGGAATTTTCCAGTTAATTTTTTTAAATCATAGTTGACCATTGGTAACAGAAATAGAAGAAAGTATAGTAACAGATAAAGAGGGGACTCTTATACTTAATTTATTTTGAGGCTCCTGCTCAGAAGTTTCTGGGACTTTTTTTGTTTTAATTGTATGCCCTAGAAAACATTCAGGACCAAGGACATACGGGACATGAATCTCTTGAAACCATTCTTATGAGTAGAAAAGTTAGAACTTTGAGAAAATGCTCATCTTTATTAGCTAAAATTAGACTTGTCTCCAGAGATTGTGCTAAATTATAGGTCCATGAATAGTGTGTGTTAGTTCATATTTCTCCAAATTTGGTGACATTATTCTGTGTGTGCCTGTATGTGTGCGTGTGTATAATAAATGACCACAAAATTGTGTGGATTTGTCTGATTTTTATTTTTGTGGAGATTGGTCATCTTCATATGCACTTCTTAAGCTGAATGCTTAAATTTTTTATATTTATATTTTTAAGACTTTCAGACTTTTATAAAATCTCAATTACTTTCCCTCATTTCATGAGGTTTTATATTCTGAAATACTGTCCCACTTTCCAACAGTACTTTATCATAAATTTTGGTAATTTCAATATCACATAAATGATTTTTCCCATCTCCAGGCTTTGTTTTTTAACCTCTCTTCAACTGATATTCCCTGCTTACCATCTCAACCAGCCAATGGTAATTGCTTAAAATTTCAGTTTCCAAAAACTGTTCTATTTACATTATGATGTCAAGCATTTCATTCTTAAACTCTGACTTCCAACCTTTCCAGAATATTTCTTTAATGCACAAGGTTCTAGCATCCATATATGCTTCCATATTTTTTATTCCTCAGTATATCATATCCTAATTCCTCATTTTACCCTTGGTCTGTGAGGATAATCCTTCCTGCAGTTTTCTCAATTTCTTTGATCTTCTCTTCTCCCACCCTATTCAAAAAATGTAAACTACTATTAAATTTAGTTCTGCAGAAACTACAAGTTTGTACTCATTGAGCTCTCAACATCACTTGTAATCTACAGTTATGTTTATTGGTTGCTTCTTGTCTCCATGGCCACTAAAATTGAGTGAGTTGGTCGTACTCTGTAATCTTATTCCATTTGCTCATCTTCTTTCCTAAACTGTCATAAACATTCTTCTGTCTTTCCGAGTGTTTATCATATGTGCCCCAGTCTTCATTGTCACATTACTATCTACTGACTCTAAAGCAACAAGAAATGATTGCCCTGTGTTCCCAGTCCCACCTTCATCTACCATGTGCATCTATAGCTATTTGCCTTGTTAATATGAAACATAGTTGTTCTTATTTAAATCAGTTACTGTACTTGTGAACTATGTCCTAATCTCTCATACCTACTCAAGAAAATAACTCCAATAAATAATTCCAATTTATCTGAACCATTGGTTTTTCCTCAGTTCTGGATTTCTCTCATGAGCTTATACACATAGACCAATGTAAGTCTTTTTTTTTTTTTTAATCCCTACAAGTATTTACTTAAAATTTCCAAAAACAAACTCTGATATTCTCTCACAAACCTGCTACCCTGCAGTATCTTCTCTTTCTGAATGCTAACTCTTATCTTCAGTTGCCGTTGGCAAATATCTTGGATTAACACTTGACCCATTCTTTATCTTGTAGTCCACATCTTTTCAAATGAAACTGCAAAATAGTTCTCAGGGATAAACATCCTCCATGCTTTCACTTCCACCATCTGGTTCCAAACTCCCAGCATTCTCTACCTGGAGTTTCGTAATATTTTTCTAAATAGATGGTTGCTTCCATTCCCACTGCTCCCTATTTGAAGTCTATGTTCTACCAAGAAATCAGAGTGGTTGCTTAAAGCACAAATCAGAACATGTCATGCTGATGTGATCATCTGAATAACATTCCACTGTGTACATGAACTATATTTTATTTACTCATTTTATTAATACTGTGCATTCAGGTTCTTTTCTTTTTTTCACAAATGCTACAGTAGAGAGCATTATCATGTGTCTGATTTTATTCTGATACAATTTATTTTATTAGGAAATATATCTAGAATTTGTAACACTGAGGTCAATCACTATGTTTTATTACCTGCAAATAAGTGAAAACTCTATTAAAGTAAACCAGCACTTCTACAAACAGCAGTTTTAATATGATTTTTGTCAATTCAGAGTCTTGTAATTTCAGTTTCAGTTCAACTGAGGCCAAAAATGTATTCTAACTTTTACATGAGTTTTTGTATTTATCAGTGATATTTCACTTCATTTTTGTACACTAGAGTAATTTCTCTCTTTTGTGAATACTGTGATTGAAGCTATGAGAGATGAATCTGCTACTGCTAATGATAATGAATATCTCATACAGACATTTTAAGAAACAAAAAATTCTATCCACTTGAATTCCCATTCTACTTTCTAAATAAATATTTTATTGCAGAACACTTTAAGATTTACAAAAGAAATTACAATTAGTACAGAGTCACCATATATTCCCTGCACAGTGTCCCTACTTTTAACATCTTACAGAATATTTTACATTTGTTACAATTAATAAATCAATATTGGTACATTATTATAAACTAAAATCCTATCCTTATTCAGATTTTCTTGGTTTTTATCTAATGTCCTTTTTCTCTTTCAGGATCTCATCCAAGATATCACACTACATTTAATTATCACTTCCCTAGACTGCTCCTGTGATATTTCCTCAGGCTTTCTTTGTTTTGATGAACTTAAAAGTTTAGAAGAATATTGAGGACTATTTGGTTGAAGTTTCCATTTTGGGGATTAAACTCATATTTTTATTTTACTGAGCACACTGAGCATTTCAGGGAGGTATTTCAAAGACATAAAATGTCATTTTCATCACACCAAAGTACTTGGAAGCAACTGGCCTTTCCCCTGTTGACACTGCCCTTACTTACCTGCTAAGTTCTGTTTTCCAGGTGTCTCCCCTCTAAAGTTGCTCTAATCTGCCCACCTCCATACTACATTCTAGAAGTAAGTCATTTGAAATAGTCTATATTTAAACAGCATGAGGATTTATGAGTGCAGAGTATCTACATAAATTATTTGAAATTCTTCTGCAAAAAATATTTTTTCCTATTTCCCCCCACTTATTATTAAATCATATATTTATATTATGTACTCTTAAAAAGGTTCTTGTTAGATTTTGTCAGATTTTAGATTATAATTCTATACTGCTTTATTTATTTTGTTGCTCACATTGTTATGTCTTTGAATATTGAAAGCTCCTTCATTTTGTTCCCTGGTTCCCTTCATATACATTCATCATTGCATGCATATTTTGTGGTTCTTTTTTTTTATTTTAGCATTTCTTCCTTTTTATTTATTTATTTATTTTTGTACCTGGGATTAAACCCAGGGGCTCTTAATCACTGAGTTATGCCCCAACTCCCTTTTATTTATTTATTTACAGACAAGGTCTCACTAAGTTGCTGAAGGCCTAAGTTTCTGAAGCTGGTTTTGAACTTGTGATTCTCCTTCCTCAGTCTTCCCAGCTACTGGGATCATTGGTGTGCACCACCACACCTGACACTTCTTTTTTTTTTTAAGTGTATACTTATGATATCTTGTTTGCCTGGAAAATCACTGCATCATGATTTTTGAGTTTATTTCTTCCAACCAAAACATATAATGAAGAAAAGAAAGAGGCAGAAGCCAGAGATGAAGAGATCTAGAATTTGGGTTTCCACAGTCAGCTGAAGTTTGAGTCCCAGAACCTTGCAGGCAAACAGGTCACATACTTGAGGAACATAATCAGTGAGACATCCTCCTCCCTAAAAAGTGAAAATATGAAGAGCAGAGAACCTCCAAGTGGATGCCCAATTTGGAGTGACATGGACAGCTCAGGGTACTCCTCAGTGGCTTCAGTGTTCTCAAAACTGAGAAAGAAAGGTTGCATCTTCTCCAGGATCTTTGTTTACATCCTTGCAAAGGTATGTAGGAATATTGCCAAAATCCACTGGTAGCTTCAAAAGGAAACAGGAAGAAAATTCACCAGCCTAGATTTTTTTTTTCCCAGCAAAATTGTCCATGTTCTTTCCGTACCATAGTTCTTCCAGTAATGTCATGTATTCAAACAGGAAAGGGAACCTCTTGCAGAGGTGACGGCACTGAAATTGGTGATATTGCACAGGTTTCTTCTCCACAAGCAAGAGACATTTAGGATTTGTTTTGAAGTATTCCATGAGGCAAGATTGTTCAGAGCTGAAGTGTCTAATAGGAGCAGCATTCTTTCCAATGATAACCTCCAGTGGGGGTCAGTATTGCATATTGGGTATTAAAAATAACATCTCATTTTAATGTCTCTCCAGCATATGATAGGTGCAGTTTGAATTGGTCACAAATAGAGCCAAGAGTCAAAGAGATGCAGCCAAATTTCAAGTCTGTTATCTTCTAACAGTTTGCAACATCCTAGCCTAATTTACCACTTTGGACCATGCTAAAAAGAATGGGGTAAGGATTCATATTTGGAGAAATTCAGTTAAAAGCCACTACTAGGGATGTTTTAACTGGAGCTCTGAATCACAATTGGAACTTAATCCTATTGGTAGAACTGACCACTGTATGGAGTACAGGTTACCAGAGAATACCCTCCCTCAACCAATATGCATTTACTGTAGTGGCACTTTCTAACTTCTGTGTGTTGAAGACAGATAAGAGGGCTGGGGATGCAACTCTTCTGTGCATTAAAGACTCATGAGAAGGGTGGGGATGTAGCTCATTGGTAGAATGCTTGTCTAGTATGGGTGAGTCCCTAGGTTCAATCCGCAATACCACAAAAGGAAAAAAAGGATTATTTTTAGTCAGTTTTTTCACTGCTGTGACTAAAAGATGCAACCAGAGTAATTGTAGAGGAGGAAAAGTTTGAGGGCTCATGGTTGCAGAGAGTTTTGTCCATAGAAGGCTGACTCCATTCCTCAGGGATCAAAGTGAGGAAGAACATCATGGCAGAAGAGAGTTGCAGAGGGAAGTGGGTAATGATCATCAGAAATCAGAGAGATAGTCCTCTTGCTAGATACAAATGCATACCCCGAAGCCACGCCCCCAATGCCCCTCCTCCTCCAGCAACACCCCACCAGCTTTCAGTTATCTCTGAAATCACCATCAGGTGATTAATTCACTGATTCAGTTAAGGCACTTGTAACCTAATTATTCCTTATCTGAACCTTCTTGCATTGTCTCACAGGTGAGCTTTTGGGGGACATTTCCACATCTAAACCATAATAGACCAATAAGATTCTAAATGTTGCCCTTATCTATTTCCCACCCCAGTTCTACAATCAACCTTTCCTCCAAGGAGGCCCTTCTTTTATTGAAACATGTTATTAGAAATGAAGATCTTGGTTGCTAAATGTTCTCTTTGCTTCTGGATTTCAATTCTTCTAGGCCCTCTCAGCTGACAGTGCAAGGAATTACAAGCATGCATACTAATCCATTCCTACATATATATCATGAAATATTTCTATTTATAACTACCTACATCTATATCAGGCTAAAGATAAATTTATAGTAGTCTCCAATTCCGATTGCTAGATCCTATGGTAAATTATACTTAGCTTTTTGAGATGTCAAACTATCTTCCCAAGTTGCTATACCAGTTTGCATTCTTTTCATCAGTGGATGCGAGTATTGTTGCCCTGCATCCTCACTAGCAATCAGTATTCTCAGGTTTAATATATTAGATGTTCTAATATGCATACAGTGGCCTCTATGGTGTTGGACTTTGCAAATCTCAAAGGACAAATTATGCAATATATCATTTCCTATGCTTACGTCATCTGTATATCTTGTTTGGAGAAGTATCTATTAAGGGTGTTTCCCATTTTTTTTTAAATTCAGTCATTTGCTTTCTTGTTGTAGAGTTTTAAGGGATTTTGTACATTTTGGATAACAGTTCCTAATCATGTATGTGGGTTGCAAATATTTTCTCCCAGTGTATGGATTTTACTTTCTCTCTCTTGCTAGAGACTTTCATAGTGCAAAATTTTTTGTTATTTATTAAGTCCAACTTACCAGTTTTTACTTTAACAAACCACTCTTTTGGTGGTGTGTCTAAAAACCATAACTCAACTTTTCTATAATTTCTATTTTTTCACTAATATTCAGCTGCCTTGATTATTGCAGCCTTAATAGTAAGTCTTAAAATGCCCTTTGTCAATGAAAATCATTTCCCTAGGAGAATAGGTCTTTTTAAATCAATGCATTTGGCATGTTTCCCTAAAATTATCCTCCCTCCTCCCACACAAGAACCCTGAGATCTTTTTTGGATCTTTGTCTAGGAGCATTTTGAAAGTCCTAAAATTAAGAGCTATGACTAGGGCCCCCAGTACCTTGAGATTCCCAGGAGTTTCTTAGTCTTCTGCTGGTACAACTCAGCCACCAGAATTTTATCAAAACTTACCATCTAAGTATTCCTACTAGTTTTGGCTCCAGTGCTTCTGCTGCATGTAAGATCTCAGTCATGACTCTGGTTTCATTTCCTCTCCACAGGCGGGTTGATGTTTGGCCCTGAAACCTTGCTTCTCTGACAGGTCTAAGAAAAGTTGTTCATTTTCATTTTATTCATTGTTTCCTTTTTATGAGAACAAAATCAATAATTTTAAGGCTCTTTACACATCAAACCAAACACCAGAATATTTCTACAATATCTGGATCTATGATACAGATAATCTGACTTCAAGTCCAAACTTTCTTCTTCTATCTTAAGTAAATCTCTGTCTCTCTGACTCTCTCTCTCTCTGCATCTTTCTCCCACACACATACCAAGTTTCTTTTTTATCTGAAAAGTAGAGATCAAAATCACAGGTAGGATTACATTTTTCGAGGAACCAAATATAATGAATATGTTAGTTAATCACAGCACTTTGTAAAACTAAAGATATTATAGCAGTTTTTTTTTATTAAGCACCTCCTATACTCAAGTAAAGTAATAGCTGGTTTGCAATCATTATCTCCCTTAAATCTCATAAAATCCTTTTATATTAATACACAAGTCCATGAGATATGTTTCAAAGATTCAGTTTCCATATATACATATCCAACACTAAAACTTTATGCCTGACATCCTAAAACCTTGGTTGCTATAAAACTTTGTTCCAATGCACTGGTATTTGACTCTGCTAAACCATTACAGTTATTTATCTAAGTATATATTGGCAAAATATTTTAGCAAAAATGACAGACAAAAAGATATTCTATATCCCACCATTTTCCAGACTGAACACTGAATTTGCACTGAACAGGTAATTCATTCTTTATTTTTTTCTTCATTATTTTGACAGTATTATAATTTGTGACTAATCTTTCAAAATTAAAATAACTCACTTTAGTATTTGGATTAGTATCCAAATATTTCCTTTTCTTAAAAATTTAGAAGATCTGTCAAATCTTTACCCACATTTTTCTAGTAACAATTGCTTGAAAAGTATTTGTACCTGTTCTCTCAGGACTTATGCTCTCCAGTTCTCCACAAACCTTACCATTTCCCCCATTTAATTGCCAAACTTGCTTCAGTTATTGATTTTTGTTCCTATTCCAGGTAAATACAGGAGTTTTTGTCCCAACTTTCTAGTCTTTTGAATCAAAGTTTTAGTCTAAATCTGTTTGAGTTGTCAATCATTATAACAATGGAAACTGCACACTGATGCATGAAATAGGGCCAATAGCTGACTTTTTTGCCCCTTCCTTGCTTACTAGCAATTGAGGCATCAATCATATAAATATTTAACCTGACAAATGAGCAATTGGTCATTTTGACTGGCAGCTTTCCAATTCTTTGGGAACTGGCAGAAACAGAAACCAAGGAAAATTCAAGGAGTCATTCATATTATGGGCTACGTATGCACCTTCCATCATTTCATCTTCAGCCCCTTACACCTGGTTTCCATTGCTCTGGAGACAGAAAGTCACCTCATCAAGGACTAGACAATGTTTAAAGAGGAATGTGGATGACAAGAGGCCTGTGTTCTACTGAGGTCAACTGTAAAGTAGTGGTCTTCCTACCTGGTGCATGTTACATGACTTTAGCTTTATGAGCATTCCTTTAGCTAAATATAATAGTAAATACATAACTTTTTAAGTGGGACATGCTGAGATTTGTACTTTTTTAGTATCCCAAACATAAAAAAGAAGGGTAACAGGAAATTTCTTATTACGTTGTTAATTCCTTATTACGTTGTCAATTGCTATAGAGAGAAGTTACATCTGTACAAATTCTAATTCCCAAACCTTATCCAAGAATACATGAGAATAATATAAATGCTGCATAGTGTAAGTGGATACCCTAAGGTTAAGTGATTCTTACAGAACTAAACAGCGAGGTAGTAAGTACTCAATGGGCTTTGAGGTTGTCATGAGTTCAGAGTCTGGCTGTATCATTTATTACTTGTATGAACTTGTAAAGTTGCCTAAAATCTCTGACTCATTCATCTTATCTATGAAATAAGAACTATATCCGTTGTTGTGATTGTTCTCATGATCAAATAGAGTAAGTTCTCTAAACATTTAATCTTTAGTTCCTAACAGATTTTTAAAAATATCAAATAGAAAACAAGTAGCAATTTGATTGGATATATTTCACTTATTTTGATTAAACAATTTTATGTTTGCATTACAAAGTGCTGCAGTGTGAGAGTTAGGAAAGCATACATAGAGTACCACATTTCACTGTGTCATTAGCAAAAATTAGTCAGTGGGAAACAGCAATTTCAAACTGGCCATATCATTACTTGAAAAAATGCACTGTAGAAAAGATAAATACATGTGAAACTGTCCTGAGGGGACATCAGATGGAACAATGTAGCTTTGCAAGGTTCTAATTCAATTAAAGCCTGAATCAAAAATCATCAGTTTTTTTTAAGATTGTGGATTATTAAAATGAGAAACAACTCCTGTCTTTATAAAATAGATGTCAAAAAAGAAAGGAAACCTATATAAAATGCAAAGAAAGCATGACTGCTATGTTTTTTTATATCACACATCATTTATTCATTCAAATATTCATTCATCTATTTCTTCAATATTAAGCTTTGTAAATCTATTTTTTGCCTCTTTTATTCTCTGGGAATAAATTAGTGAAAACAGAGTTTCTGCTCAAATGGATCTTACACACTGTTAGAATCACTCAGAAAATAAATACTTAAATATATAAAATTGTTCAGGGTATTAGATAAAGACTGAGAGGCAGGGTTATTTTGATAAGGTGGTAGTGGAAGAGATGGTATCTAAGCAGAGGTAAATAATGTGAGTGCAGAACAGTGTAAATATCCAGAGGGAAAATATCACAAATATTGAGAATAAAAAGAAGATGAAGGAGATTGGTGCCCTTGAGCCCCATCTAGCTGCCTTAGCTATGAGACCCGCGAGAGCCATAGAGGAAATACAATGTGGACCTTAGGAGCTAGCAAAGGATCTTATGCAGTATCTAGATCAAGGTAGAGTTTGTTTCCTGCTAACATATTAAGGAAGAAATTGTAGGTATTTAAGCATGGAAGTAGTATGAGGTCATTCATTTTTAAAACATATCAGACAATTGGATAGCAAATATGGAGGCAGCACTGAACACCAAAATACTGATCAAGAGGCCATTGTCATCAGTGATGACTGGAGGCAGTATAATTCCAGTGCTGTTCTTCTTGATATGAACTAGCTTGCATTGTTATTGACTTCTATGTCCTTTTAGAGTACATTTCATTTTTTAATATTTCATTGCATTTGAAGTTAGTAGGAATGGCATTGCTGCTTAATTTTATAATCAAGAATTCGCAATATTACTATAAGTACCTTATTTAAAACTAATTATAATGTGAAGGCTATAGCACAGAATATCTCCTTGCTTGCTAATACTAAATATACACATGCGTATGTCAAGTTCTACAATAATGAGCTTAATCCTCCCTTAAACTAAAACCCTATTGTATTAGAATATTTAATTTAATAGTTTTATTGAATTTTGTTTAAAATGGTACCTAGTTAACACTGCCTAATCCTGTGCCTTTACAATTTTGCAGAAATTATCTGTGAAAACAAAAAAATAATCAAAACCATAACACTATACAGAACTAGAGAGTCAAGTAATTACAAAAATAGAAGCAATATATTCTCTATCTACAATCACAACTGGTAACTGATGCTACTCTGTCATGTTTCTATTCTATTCTCCTTGAATCCCCTAACTCTTACCTAACTTCCTCCTCACCACCACAACACTAAGATAACCAGCACAGCAATAACCCAAAGAAAAATCGAACGTCAGTGTCTCTAACACAAGTTTTACCATTTTAATTTTCCTGCCTTTTATGTTTCTTCACATTATCAGATGCAAATTAAAAGTTTAAAAGTATTAAAATCTTATTACACACACACATATTTAAACAGTACTAAAATGAGGAGAAAATGAGAAGTACAGTTCTCTTCCCAGCCTGCCAAATCATGCCATCCAGAGGTAAGACATGTTTATATTTTCTTATGTCTTTTTCCGTGTATGTACTCTTCTTCTTCAAGAATATGTAGTAATATTATATATACAGTCAGAACCTCATTATTCATCAAGGGTTTAAGTTTACATTACATTCTTTTAAAAAACTTCATTGTATTTTATAATTTAAAAATGTATTTCATCTCTCCTCTATTGATGTACAATAAGGTTACAATAGAATTTTAATTTTTTTAAAAGGTGCAATGAATATCACACTACATATGTATCAGTGTTTTATTGAGTGGATGTAAAGGAAAAACCTTTTACAAGTTAATTAGTATGACAAAATACTTTTTCATTTTATATTTTATTGGATACTAGAATATTGTTATACTTTTCCAAATTTTAATACTTCTAAAAAGAGAATATGATCTTTTCTATTGAGAGTAAGATTGATGGCTTGACTAAGATTGATGAATGAGAGACATTAAGAAAAATGAATAGAAGATGAAGCCCAGGGGAACAATCTGTGACCTGGATAGTCAAAACTTTCCTTTGTTAATATGACAAGTGTCAATGGTGCCAGGTATGTTGCTGTCATTTTCGTTTCTTTGCCTTTCCATGTTTAGTAGTCATTTTCTTGTGAAATAGTTTTTCAGAAACTTTAAGTTTTACATTAAACATGTTTACCTTTTGCTCTTTGATTTGTGAGTAATTTTTTATATTCATAGAATAAAATGGGTTTTTACATGCTGTATATTGACTTATATTACCTGAGAAAGCAAAGAACTGTTTCCTTTTTCCACTTGTCCTATTGACCCAGTCAGACATTGAAATATATAACAAAATTAGGGGGAAAAAACTTGAAGTGACACTTCATTTTAGAGTGACAGATTTGCAAAAATAAAATTCTCTTGAAAGGAGAAACATCAGGAAAAACCCTTGTAGCATTCAGGGTAATGTAGAATTTTTAATTTGAACAAAACTTTAGAAAAAGCTATCAATGTGGTAGATCCTTGTTTATCAGGATTTTACTTGGTCTCATTGTTTATCAGGATTTTACTTGGTCCAGGTCTGATTTCTGGACCTGGAAATTAGACTATGAACTTTTTGTCCCAACGGACAAATAACCAAGGAGGATTCCAAAATAACCAAGAAGAAGAATGCAGGATGCACAACTGAAACTGTAGACAGTCTATATGTGTCTATAAGTCTATATGTGTCAGTATCTTTCCTCATTGTAGAAACAGCAAAGAAAGCACAACTAAAGATATCTATTTTTTTGTTCACAAAATTTTGTAATGAATGCATACAACACAAGCAAGGTTATTTTTCTTGGTGGACTTCTAACTACAAAAGTGAACTAAATCCTGCATTCATGGGGTTTATATAGGAAGAGTAACAGTGACCAAATTGTCACAAAAATGAAAACTACATTAGACCTCTAATTAGTAGGTGTGTATAAAAGATTAAATACTTTCCTGAGAAAGCATCAGTCGAGATAGGAAAACACCTAACATAAGATAGAGATTAACTAGGTAAGAATTAGGAAGAGAAATGGCATATATGAGACACTTACAAGATTTGCATGACCCATTTAAGAAACAAAAGGAAGGTCTGTGAGCTAAATGCAGAGAACTAGGGCACAATGAGAAGGCACTCTGTGAAATGGCTGTGAAGGACTAGTTAAAGCTCTATTTTTCCAGATATTTAAAGAACATAATAATGATACAAATTTTTATCCATGAGCGAAAGGAAGTACAAGAATGTTTTACTGAGATATAGTTTTGAAAATGATCAGTTGCCAGTAAAAGCAGATGCAGAAGGTTGGAGGGGTGATGCACTACCGTGGATGCAGGGCTATCAGAAAGGAAGTCATTTCAAGAAATGAAATGAAGATGTTGGCAGGGAATCTGGGGAAAAATGAAAGAATAAGGCCTGATCAGAAGGTCCAGTCAGCTATGAGCATTGATGTGGCTGCATCACTGTAGTAATCTGATTTTAAGTCCTTTGGGTATAGGCCAAGGAGTGGGATAGCAGGGTCAAATGGTGGATCCATTCCAAGTTTTCTAAGGAATCTCCACACTGCTTTCCAGAGTGGCTGCACCAACTTGCACTCCCACCAGCAATGTATGAGTGTACCCTTTTCCCCACATCCTTGCCAACACCTGTTGTTGCCTGTGTTCTTAATAAAAGACATTCTAATTGGGGTAAGATGAAATCTTAAGGTGGTTTTGATTTGCATTTCTCTTATAATGAGGGATGTTGAACATTTTTTCATAAATCTGTTGATTGCTTGTAGATCTTCCTCTGTAAAGTGTCTGTTCATTTCCTTGGCCCATTTATTGATTGGGTTATTGGTGTTCTTGGTGTAAAGATTTTTGAGTACTTGGTAGATTCTGGAGATTATTGCTCTAGGACTTAAAATCAGATTACTACAGTGATGCAGCCACATCAATGTTCATAGCTGCTCAATTCACAATAGCTAGATTATGGAATCAACCTAGATGCCCTTCAGTAGATGAATGGATAAAGAAACTGTGATATATATACACAATGGAATATTACTCAGCCATAAAGAAGAATAAAATTATGGCATTTGTAGGTAAATGGATGATGTTGGAGACTGTTATGCTAAGTGAGATCAGCCAATCCCAAAAATCCAAAGGCCGAATGGTCTCTCTGATAAATGAATGATGATGCATAATGTGAGGGGGAAGGGTGGCAAGAATGGAGGAAGGATAGATAGCATAGAGGGAAGGGAGGGGTGGGGGCAGGTTGGGGGGTAAAAATAATAACAGAATGTGTGACAGATACCATTGCCCTGTGTACATGCATGAACGCACAGATGGTGTGACTCTACTTTGTGTACAACCAGTGAAACAATAGCTGTACTCCATTTGTGTTCGATAAATAAATAAGAAAATAAAAAAAAAAAAAAAAAGAAGGTCCAGTCAACCAGACTTCATGTTGTTAGCAGTAGAGGGATAAAGTGCATTGTAGGGGATGCTGGAGCAGAAGGGACTAAATGGTTAGATGTGGAGAAGTACTTATAATTTGTGTTTGTGTGCTAGTTGTTGAAAACTGTGATAAACCACACAGTTACTGTGTCTCATAGAAGAGGATAGCATTGGTCCTAATGCCAGATAGGCTCTCTCCCTTGGTAGGAATGATAGTAGACCCAGAAACAGCCAACGCTATAAAGAAATACAAGCAGGAGAAGAAAAAAAAAAGAGTATAAAAGTGGAAATAAAGTCTAAATAAAACCAAAGTTGGGGGGACAGGAGTTGAGCTCAGTATTAGAACTCTTATTTAACATGCATAAGGCCCTGGGATTGATCCCTAGCATTGCAAAAGAGAAGGAAAACAGAGAAAAGAAGGAAGCATTTCAATATAAAAGAGATACCTGCATATCTATCTTTATTGCAGCACTGTTTACATTAGCCAAGTTATGGCACTGACGTAGGTACCTATAAACAGATGAATAAATATGTTGTGTGTACACAGTGGAATATTATTCAGTCATAAATTAGAACACAATTATGTTATTTGCAAGAAAACAGATAGAATTGGAGGTGTCATGTTAAAAAAGAAAAAAAAGAAAAAAGTAAGCCAGACACACAATTGTCACTTATTTTCTCTCAAGTGGAAACTAAGAAAAGCAAAAAGGACCTGCAAGTAGGGACTATTAAGGACAAGGAAAGGGGAAAGGGAAGAGAGGGAGAAGAAAAATAGAAGTAGGGAGAGTAGTTTACAATTAAGCCAAGTATCTGCATGTATGAAAATGTGACGGTAAAACCCATCAATTTATACAATTAATATGAGTTGATATTGGCAATATAAAACAAAAGCCTAAGAAATATGAAAGATAATGAAGCTACAGCTGTAGAGTTTTGGGAGAGCGAGAGCAGAATTTTCACAAAATAAGACATAAGGAAAGACAAAGACGCATAGAATTTTTTAAAAAATTTTACAGTGATAGAATATGTCAAAATTAAAGCAAGCAGAATGTCTTCTCTTAGCTATATTCATGTGTTGAAAAATGATTCCAAGTTCAAAAGCACACAAGAAAGGCTCTACCTCACTCTCTGTAACAATAATCCTAAAATACAGTGTTAAGAGCTCAGTGCTATTTAAACATAGCACAAAAAATTATAAAACCATAACGATTCTAATATTCTTTAAATTGTTATGAACAGTATGTATTACATTGACACAAGAAGAGAACATGCCTTAAAAATAAATCTCAATCAGGGGAAATGATGACATTTACATATCTTATTTACTCACATATTTCTGTGTTACCTCCAGATCCTATAACAAAAATGCCTCAAATTTTTTAAAAATGTATAATTGCATGTGTATATGTATTTGTAAGTGTAATGAGAAATTTTATACAATTTTGTCTTACATATAAATTATCAAAGAATTCATTTTAATGAGCTGTTACATCCAGGGACAAACTAAGTTATTGAAGGAGATACATAACAGTTCGCAAATGATTGTCACCGTATTTTCTGAACAATGGATTCCATAGAGAAGATATCAATACACATATTCATTCTTGTGTTCTTTCCATACGGAGGATAGTGACACCATGCTTACTGATCAGTGACATTAACACAATTTCCAGGATCTACACCCCCATCCCAGATTTTGGCACTTCCTAGTTAACCAGGTCACTGAAGGCTTGCACAAGTAACAGATGGCTTCTGGCAAATGTTTGCTCCAATAAAGTTTTGAAAAAAGAACCAATAAAAGAAAAGGAAAATAATTATTATAAGTATTATAATGATGATCTTGGAAAACTGTCTACAAATTCTGTTTCAATTAAATTACAAGTCTATATATGTAAATATATATATATCCACATACGTATATCTCATACATATAGAATATGTATGTGCATGGATACATACAGTATACAAATGCACATATGTGTAGCTATTATATGTAATACAAAAATGTACACATATACACAAAGACTCTAATATGTGTATGAATGTGTATGCATATATATTTCTATAAACCTAAAAATGTTTGAAAAGTATGTATGCATTGATTAACAGGTTTTATCTCTGTAGAGGGCATTTGGCACAGGAACCAACCTTCAATTTATTTCTTATGTTTAATTTATTCTTTAATTGGAGTTCTCCAGTATGGACCCCTGACATAGTTTTTATGAAATTCCAAAGCCAGGTGTCAGAATGCCACAATTCAAAGTGATTGTCAGGCTGCGGCCATTTTTCAAAGGTTCAGCGGTGAGATTCTGTATAGATTGAACTGCTGAAAACCAGCAGCAACCTCTAGAAGGTTACAATTGAGGGATTCCAGCAGGGAGCCTCTAAAGAACCCAGCAAAATACCCATAGAATTCTTTGCTTCAAACACCTACCAGGTTCAGAGTACAAAGCGAGTTCTGCACCAAGAAGCACACTATTCAAGGAAGAGCTTTATTGTTCAGTGAACTCTTCTCTCTTGGTTTTGGAAAACTAAGTCAAAAATGTAAGAGGTGATTAAATTGAGAGAAGCAAACATAGCCTTTCACCAGTACGAAGACATAGCTAGCAACCAGTGTGCCTTAATGTGCAGGAGAAGAGAAAGTTTTCCTTGGAATGAAAATACATTGATATAGATACTCAGAAGTCTAAATAGAAATTGTGCTGTGGCACTTTAAGAGTTGATTTGACTTTCTGTTACCTAAGAGTAACCAGAGAAAGCTTATTTTGCTGAGTTTTTTTATCCAAAGAAAGTGGGAAACTTTATCCTACTAAACATTTGAAATGAAATGTGGAAGACAAAACTTAAGTTGTGTTGTAACTACATTTAAATTAAAATACATATATAACACTTATTCAATGTACTGGATTCATTTATTTCTGTTTCTCAAAAATATTTTACCATAAGTTTAATCCTTAATTATTCTGATTCTAAAACAATCACATTAAAAATATGAGGTCTGCACAAATATAATAAACATACGCATCTATAACATATACAATGAGTGTGTTTCCCATAAGAAAAAAGGAAGAATGGAATTGTTAAGTCTAAATCTTGCCTGGGAAAGAGTAAAGCATCATAGAAGATCTTTTTGATCATCCACAAATGACCCACTGATGCCAAGAGATGGATAAAAGCATTTTTGGCTGTGTTATGATATACACCAAGATGAAGAGATATGGTATATTCAAGAAAGAAAAGCCAGAATAGCCATGTTAATGTATGAGGCATATAAAGAGGGGTTAAATAAAGTAACTGCTGGGCTATGATGCTTTGTCTGCCTGGTCAAGAGAAGACTATGAAGTCATTGAAAGTCAAGCTAAAGATTACAGACATTCTTGTATAACTACTGTAGAAATCAAGCACCATTTTAATATGGAGTCGCAGGACTCAATTAATGTGAATTTCAGGTTCCTCTTTAGTACATTTTTTGCAGTTTTTAAATTTACCTTTACCTTCATTTCTCATAGCACATATAAAGTTATACAGTAATTATCATGTCTCTTTCTCAAGGAACTGAGAAGTTCCCAATATCAGAGACTCTCTCCTCTAAAATAAACACAGCAAGTTTTAAAGAATGGAGGAAAAAAAAAAAAAAATAGGATTGGGACATTACTTGGAAGTAGAGGTGGGGTTGTAAAGGAGAAAATTTGAAATTTAGAGACTTTGGGAGCAGTAATCATCATAGAATTGATCTTTATGTTACAGAATTAAGATTTTTCAGAAGGTATCTGAAAAGCAAATAAATAGATCAATAATGAGACTATGGAACACATTCTTTAAATAAGTTAATAAAAATATGAGTTAATTTTTAAAGTGCCTAATCATTTGTTTATTTCTGTGTTTTGGAGAAAGTTAGGTAAACAGGTGATCTTACAAAACTTAAATTTGCCAGTTCAGTTGGCACACCTATGTCATTTCACTTCAGGCCAGAATTATTGCATAGCAACTAAGTCTACCTGGATTAAATATTTGGGTATCATGATAAGTTCACTTTTGCAAGGACTTTTTTGCTCTCATGGTTCAACGTGTATGCACCACAAATTTAAAAACTATAAGCTTGTAGCTAAAATATGATGTAGAGTTGGGAACACCTGGCACACCCATATACAGAGTGACCCACAGAGGTATAGTTTTCTGACTTGAAATTCACATCCTGTCTCTGTAGCTGAAGTTAGAAGACACCAGTCTGTATGAGTATAACAAAGGGGATGAAAGTGCAGAACAGTTGTTTTTTAGATTGGTTGCTATATTTACCTTCTCCAAAGATAAGGAATGGAATTTACTGAGCTAAGACAGAATTTTTTGGAAGCATCTATAGTGCTTGCAAGATGAAAGAGAGAGTGGTTACCCCAGCAAGGCAGGATTAGTTGCCCAGGAAGGTATTAATAGAGCTACTTTAGGATTCCCTAAAGAGACTATGCTGTTCTCCTTGACACTTCCAAAGATAGTACAGAATCTAGTTTGTTGCAACATATAATCAAGTTTTCAACCTATTACTATTAAGCACTCTTATTTATTTTCATATTCTTCACATTGTTTTCCTTTATTTATTTCCCTTTCCATACTTATTTGTCCCTTCGATTTGTGCATATAGTAGCAACAGTGTTTATTTCCATCTAAGACACAGAGAAAAAGTGCCTATTTTCAAACTAATCTGTTTTGTAAATGGGCACATTAACATGACTTTGTATTTATGCCCAAAGAAGGTTGTGATATTTTCCCACCTCAAAATAAAAGTTATATTAATTTCTGGGGAAATTCAATCCTATTTCCCTTTCATAAATTCCTTAATCTTATCCTAAAAATGATTTATTCTGTCATCCTCACAACATAATAAAGTTAGACCATTGCACCCTACAGAGTAAAGATACTATTAAAAATAAAGTAGATAAAATAAACAGCATTTTTGCTTTTATCATCAAGCATTTGGATCAAAACCTTTTAAAGGGTTAGGCATAAAAAATGCATTTTGTATCCTAATGAGAAATTTAGTGGATTATTTAGTGTATTTTTTTATTTACTGTGTTATTTTCTCAAATAAACTTAGAAATAGTTTTATATTCAAATTTAAGGCTTAGACTTACTTCCACTCATTTAAGCAATATTTCCAAAATTCCTACCAAATCTAAAGGAAAACTCAAATAAAAAAAATCCATGTCTGATTATTAACCCCAAACTAGATTAAGATGAAAAAGTTATTCATAATTTGGAAGTGAAATGTTATATTTGCAGCCAAAGAGGAATCCATATTTTATTCAAATTTTGATTTATAGGTGATGAAAATGTAAGTCAAAATAAACCTTTGGAAAGGAGGAAAGGAAATGGATCTGCATAAAATAAATTTTAGTTAAGGATTTCATTTATCTGTACTCAGAAATCTTTAAAAAATTAATAATAAATTAGAAGAAAATAATGTGACTATAAAAAAAGTTCACTTGATTTTTCTGGTTTTCACTATAGATTCGTTAACCACGCTTTAGAAATTATAATGTAACTGTCTTTGAAACTGTATTTTTCTTAGTGACAGATAAGTGACTGAAGATTCTAGTAAGTATTGGTTTGTGTGACCCCACCTTTCCCACTTGTTTGTTTGCTTCTCCTGGTGAAGGAAACATCAAGATTAGGGGCCAATGGTGATAGAACTGTTGACATATTAACGCTTTTACACATGTTGATTGAAGCTGTGGCAGTGACAGGCCCATGTTAGAGCAGAGAATGGAGATGGCTCAAAGTCACCTCTTCCTTTCATCTCCTCTTCTTTTGTGGGTCTTTTCTAGATGTCAAGAATAAAGTGGGAAGGGGTGGGGATTAAAAACAGACATGACATTTTCTCTTGTACCGTTGACATTTTTAAAAAACATATCCAAATGCTTCCTTAGTCAAAAAGATCTCTGAAATTAAAGCACAAAATGCCACTTTCCGAGTGACTATACAAAAAATATTGGGTCTGTTTTTCTTCATATGCAAAATATCATTGAATGTTTGGTATAACTTGCTGCATTATAAGATTTTCACACTTTTTCTAAAACCACCTCCTCAGAAAAGATGAATTTTCCACAGTGAGATGCCTGGGTAAGTGCTTTGACTATTCTGAAATTCTTGGTATGAAGTCTTATTTCCTTTAATTCGTGTTGAGTACTTTCATCTGCTGAGCATTGTGCTAATTGGGGATACTTAATACATAACACACAATTCATCTCAAAAAAGCTCATAATTAATGTAGGAGAGAGAAAAGAAAATGAAAAAATAATTGCATTAAAATGAGATAAGAATTGAAAGATTAGTTGGTGATTCCATAGAGAAAGATGAAAAGTTGAAGATTATTGCACTTTGCTTACTAAACCAGTACTGTTCAAGTGAACATGGAAAGTATAGTCTAAGATGTTACTTCTCAAATTCTCAGCTCCTCAAATTCACACTCTTTCTCTCAGTTTTTCAATCAAATGCTAAGGATTTTGGTCCTGTCTAAGGGATTTTGCAGATAAAGGTAATACTGCCAATGAGTAGACCATAAGATAGGGAAATTGGGTTGATAGGTCAAAAGTTGCAGGAACTGTTCAAAAGCAGGGAGTTCTCTCTGTATGGTCACAGAACTGTGGTCTGGCTGACCTGGAAGAAAACAAGCATCCAGATTGTGAATTGCCTATGCCAAGGAATTGAAGGTGACTACTAGCTTCTGAGAGTGTTTCCTGGTTAACGCATAGCAGGAAACTCTAGGTCTACAACCACAAGAAATTAGTGTTCTATCAACAACCACAAGGATCTCAAGTCCTGGATGATAACTCCAGTCTAAGTCAGGATTTCAATTTCATCATGATGATACCCCAAGCAGAGAAACTACCCACACTCTGCCCAGGTTGGAAAACCTACAGCTGTGAGTCAACACATCAGCACTGTTTTAAGAGGTGGTTTATTGCCCTTTCTTACTCAACAATAGAATGAATGCAATTAAATGTAAAGGAATAATACTTATAGCTGACAGTAATTCCAATTTTTTGAGGTAAATAGTAACTCATTCATCAAATGAAACTAATTGAAGTTTTGCAATTTTCCATATAAACAATAGAAATTTGTATTACTAATAAAACTATCTTTGTATTATGTCATTGTAATATAGTATACAGCATTTTAAAGTGACAAGAGCCACTACAATGAATATATTTATTTTTAACACTGTACAATTTAATCCTGTTTTCAAAACTATACAATCTATTATAAACTTGAGTGATCGTGCAAATTCAATTTCTTTTCTTCCTACCATATACTCCTATGATCAGTTTTCTAATACTCTTTGAAGAGAAAAATCATGTGAAATAATTGAGCACCAAATAGATAAGACAAACTTTTAGGCAACAGAAATTCAGAGGAGAAATCATGAGCTTCGTTTGTGGAGTGATTTAAATTATATATTTAATGTATATGAGATCCAGATACCATGTGTTTTAAAAAATCTGCAAAAAAACATTTCTTAGTTAGTTAAATAAATTAAATGATACCTAAACTATTTCTAAGTTAATTGAATATAAGTTGTGGTTCCTGAAAGTTTTGAATCCAGCACTTTATTAAATTTAATTCACATTTATTTATTATACCTGCCCTATTATTATATATCATCAATAACTTCCTCCAGATTTTTAAAGCATTTATATATATATGTACATATATATATACACACACACATTTAGAGCATATACATATGCATATATATATATTTATACACACATGTGCACACACATATATGCATGTATCTGTCTTACACAATAACGCATAAACTAAAATGAAGTTGAACCCTGTGTAACCAGCACAGTTTTATACACATAAGAGATACTTGGTATTTGTACATTTGTCTAAAAATAATAAAATGAATATTCCTCCTATTTAATCATTGCATTTCCTTAGAAATGGTTTTTATCATGAAATAAATCTTCAAGGCACACTGTTCATCATCTACTCTTTCAGTGCTCAAATATCATGAAGGTCTGCTTCTCTCTGCACATTAAAATAATCATTGGGAAACCTGTCTGTCTAAACTTAATGATAAGTTCCCGTGCCCTGTAGAAACATGAATTATAAAGACATCTTTGAGGAGTGGTTATCTCCATAAGCTTTAGAAGGTATAGACAACCTGGCATTAAATTCTGTCTCTTCTGGTTTGTAGGTTGGTGAGCTCAAGCATGTTTTTTTAACAAGCACATAATTTAGTTTGCTTATCCATAGACTTAGAAAAAGAGCCCACTGTATGATTTAAAGATAGTGTTTGTGATATAGATTTTCTAAGCAGTAACTATTCTCCATTATTATTCATCACTCTACATATGGATATGGAATGTTTTGAGGGAGCTCAGTGTTGTTTGTTTGTGAAGAGCCTCCTCTCAAACAACACTTCTATATCAAAGAACATTTTCTTCAACAGAAATAGCTTTTCTGATTGCTTTCCAAATCCAGGGAGCTGAGAATTCTGACAGATAACTTTCATTATTACAGCATGAAGTATTCTCATTTTAGTTATTACCGCATTTGAACGATATTGTTTGATACCCCATAATCCATCTGCATTTATCAGTAGTGTTTATTAGTTTTGGAATATATTCAAGATTGTAGTCAGCTTGGCTTAAGTTTGAAGAAGATCTTGCAAACCAAATAGAGCATAGCTGTTTTACTTTAATGAAATCTCTCTGACAGATTGCACTTCCACTAGACTTACTGACACTTTATTTTTTTTACTGTTTTCACACAAATGTGTAAAAATCTATACCTCTAAGGAAAAAAATATAAGAGCCACCTGAAATGACTCTGAAATTTATTTTATAGAATACTTGTTTCCATATTAACATGAAGAACACACTTATTATTAAATATTTAATAAACTGTAAAAATAAAACACTATTTAGAAAAACAATGCTCTTGGAATAGGTTACCATGTAATAATTTCTTTTAGATTTTGAATATTCCCAACACAAGAAATCACTAAAAGCAAGTTAGTATGCTAATTACCCAAATTAGAACATAATACATTGTATACATGTAATGAAGTATCACATATATGTATATGCATCAATTAAAAATTTCAAGAAAAATTTTTTAGATTAAGTATTGCTTCTAAAGAAATATTAATATCATATTTTAATTTTGTTATTCAGAACTATTGAATAATTTTAAACTGTCAGTCACAGGATCCATTTGTGTAACTATATTAGATAGCACCTTGCACTGAGCAAGCAGAATTTGAGTAAAAAGGGATTATATGGGCCACAGAGGCTGAGGTAAGAAATCACAATTTCAAGGCCAACCTCAGCAACCTAGCAAGGCCCTAAGCAACTTACCATACCCTGTCTCAAAATTTACTTTAAAAAGAGATTAAATATTAACTAAATTTTTAAAGTTTTTGATTCCTATAATATATGTTACTTGATTTAATATTCTAGTGATGCTAAGAAATATTGATATTATTTTACATGGTTTCCAAAGTGGAAATATATTCAAGAAGCCTAAATCACATGGTCAAAGCAACACATAATGCAGACTGAACTCAGAATATTTAACTTGATGTCCTTCCATTAGCCGATATTGGGAATTAGATAGATTCCTCTTTGGGAATTGCTTTAACATCTATTGTATTACATTGAATCAATTATTACCTAAACTATACTATTTAGGCAAAGCTTTAAAGAATATGATATACATGCAAAGTATAAGCACAAGCATTATACTTAGAGGTGGAATTTTAGCTCATTATAACACTAAATTTAAAAAATTAAAAATAAAAAACACACTGAGAATATAGCTCAATTGGTAGAGTGCTCCTCACACAAGCACAAGGCCCTGGGATCAATCCCCAGCAGTGCAAAAAATAAATAAATAAATAAAAAGCCCTAAATCAGACATTTGTTCTAATAACTCCACAGAGATCAAAGTAGTCTTATATTTTATCACTATCTCTTTGTAAAAGATAGACATATATACAGAGTTCTGAAAATAAATTTAAGGATTCAATTAAGACTTTATTTATCTTAGGATGCAAATTATAGGACCTCAAGAATAATACTGATCAATTGGTTCTTCCTGTGTACCATTGTGATCTGTCTGCTTCTCATTCTGTGTGTTGTCATTCATTTATAAATTTTAACATGAGTATTTGAAAAAGTAATTCAAAGTGAAGTAATTATATCCAATTTAGATGCATTTCCTTTTTTCAAATCTCAACTAGATGTTCTTTTTCTGGCCTCCACTTCTGCAGGGGCTCAACCTTTGCCAGTCGTTGAAGTTGCCTTATCTGAAACCTGGACGGTACTTGTTTGAAAATGCTTAATATCTTTTGCTTTGTGGTTGGTTAGTCTCCTATGTGTATCTTCTACTTCTCACAGGAGAGTTTGGGGTGCAGAAAAAAATTGAGAAAAACTATTTGATACCCAAGAAACTTTTTGGAATTTCAGTCCTTTAAAATTCAATACTTAAGAACAATTAAAATCAATGGTTTCTGAAAGATTTTTCAAAGTGTACAGTTCCTTGAGAAGAATGTTTTGAAAAAAAATCTACCAAAGCTTATGGAAACATTAAACCTTCAAAACACAGCTATTTTTTTTGGCAAATGTTTCCTGTTCAATACAAATCTTGATGTCATCTTCCAAGACTTGATGTCAGTAAAAAGCTTTTTGCCTACTGATTCACCAAAAGAAATAAAATACATGCAACTATTGTAGTGTGATTGTTAAAAGAGAAAAGAAAAACAAAATACAATATCATTATCATAATTAGACATGGAGAGAAACATAAATAATTAGAGATTTGGTGTTAATTACTGATTATTCTCATTACAAACATTCTAGGAATATTCTGCAATATAAAATAAGTGATTTTGATGGTTTAATTGCATCATTCAGTGATGGCTTGATATTTTTACCTAGAATAAAAAAGAAAAGAAAAAAAAAAGAACTCGGTTAGCTTCCAAAAGGAGACAGGGGTCATTTAATGTCCTTCGATGGAATTATACTAAATGATAAGCATACTGTGCTAACAGACTGAAAGACATATGAAACATTAAAACTGACCTTGTTCCTTCCTGTTTTTTATTAGAACTTTATAGTTAAACGTAGTAGTTGAATTCATCCTGATAAACTCAAACGTGTGGAATTTATTTTCAGTTCATGATCATCCTTTTCCCTTCCCCTTTTCCTTCCAGACCTTCCTTCCTTCCTTCTCCCATTATTCTTCCTGTACTCTACTTGACTCTTTCATAGACATGAAAGATTGGATTATATTCCAATACATTATCCACCAGAGTTTACGCATATTTCAATATAGTTTTAAGTAGCTTTCCAAAAAGGTACAGGGAGCATTGGCATCTTAAATAACTGTGAGAAACTAGTATGAAAAATGTTCTATTCTGATTTCTAAAATGAAGTTGGGAGGTAGTGGATGCTATTGAGGCAGACTATATTCTTAGACCTCTGCTGTAATGAGATTTACCATGCATCTTCATTATTAGGGAGATGACTGAAATAAGCAGAGTTCAAACACTTCTCTATTCACATTCCTCTTTTGTTTGTTCCCTAGAGAGCTCGTTTGCAGAGTGACTTTCTTTTTTCCATAGTGTAGAGAAACATTGGTTTTGGATTCAGAAAAACTTTTAAAATTATGGACTTGAAACAAAAGGCACTTCTCATGCTAGTAATGGAAGGGCTGCGAAGTCAAACTGGAGACTAATCAGTATTTGCACTAGCAGAAGACACTGCAAATTCTAAGTGTATTAGGTATGGAGGTGGTAACTCTGGCATCTGGGCAAGGTTTGGTCACAGGGCACTGGGAACACTTAGGGACTATTTAGTCAGTGTTGGAGCAAAGAGGGAATAATGTGAACCACCACAGAAAGGAAGAATGCTCTTCTTTTCCCTAAGTTTCATACTGTCATCTCCCAGTACTTATTCCTATTGGTTCAACCTCATTACTAAATCGGTTTGCCACAGAATCTGAAAATACATCCTACAGCCACAGCCTTCTTATACAGAGCCCAGCACTAGGGAGGCATGAAATGGAATCAAGAAAAAAACCACAGAAGACTAACTCATGGTTCACATAATACATGCTTGGTATGTAATGCATCTCTGTTATCCATTATTTAATCTCATTCACTTTTGAAATCTTTATATAGTTCTATATATTCCAAAAGTTAAATCCTTTGGTAAATTAATTGCATAAAATGTGAATGCATTTTATGTTAAAAATTATATATTTTGACTCAGACAAATGAATTTAACAAAGTTAAACAGGATCCTTTATTTTAGAAATTTGAGAAACTCATTCTGAATGGTGATTTTTAATATAGGAAATTCATACTTAGTTTCACAAACTTATTGGATCTTGGAATTCTGTCATTGACCAAACACTTGGGGACTCAGATCTCTATCTCTCTTCTATAAGCCCGATTAAACTTGTGTAATTTTGATCTTTGTTGCCTATACTGATGTCACTGTTGGGATAGATCAAAACTACTAAGGTAGAGAGGAAACATAAGGATCAGAAATTCATTTTAAACTATGTTCTGCTTCTAAAGTCTCGAAAAATTAATTGATATTCAGTGATGGTTGTTTCAAAACAATAGACCAAAACACATAAATTGTTTCTGGAATCATCATGGGTCCCAGATTGCTAGGTACTGAAGTGAATATTTCCGAGTAGGCAGATGTTAAGTAGAAACTGATTTTGAATCTTTTCCTAGCCCCAGGTATTGTCATTTCCCAGCACTCACCAGTCTTTCTTCTTTATCTGAATCTCCTTCTTTACCCAAGGATTACCCTCTAACCCAGTGGTTTTGCCTATAGTGATCCTTTCATCAGAATGTTCTAATATTCTTTGCACCCGCAACAAGCAAACTAGAGCTTCAATTCTCAGTTCAAATGCTTCATGCTTCATAAATTCTGTCCAGATGTCCCTCCATGCAAAATTAATTACTACTTCCATTTAGTTATGATTGTACTTGTTTATGCACCTGCTTTTATGCCAGCAATCACATTGCATCATAGTTATCTAGACACTTGTCTGATTCTTCTGATATGGTATAAATCCTAAAGTTAGTGTTTACAGAGTATGCTTGCCTGTATCCTATGTTCTTTGCATAGTAACTGGAGCTTTTTTGTCATTCAATGAATATTGATTTAAACTTAGTTAAATCTGGTTTCCAAAGGTGTAGAAAAAAAACAAACAAAAACAATTTGGAAATTGCTATTTTGCTCCATTGTCTGGAAAAGTACCTGAATTATTTAATTTACATAGTGTGTAAAGGCATAACCCTGATCTATATATCCTATTAAAATATTAGTCCATAGACAAACTCATTTATCCTTCAATCTCCACTAAGCAAATTTGTTATGCACCCCAATACTTCTATTTTGGTATTCATCTAAGTACTTTCCCTCCTGTGTACAAATGGATAACCCTCTATTTTACCCCCAAGGCATATTCAAGCTTGAAAAGGACTGTAGTAATCCAAAAAGAGAAGTGTACACTGTTCATTCCAGCAAACCATGACTATCAAAGAGAATGCCAAAGGGCGTTATTCATTAAAAAATGAATTAACAAGGCTTTCTACAATTTTGCTGCAGATTTTTCTTTCACAAAAGACTAAAAGAATGCATGATGCAGTGGATTCAAAAGCAAAAAATACATTCTGGCATCTATTCAAATGCAAATTCGCCTATGCTGAGTGTTCAGGTGACAGCCCCATGTTTATATATTGTCTATCATTGTAACAGGGAAGCACTCAGACAGTCTAATTAGGTTATTAAAATTACCTGTTTGAGAGAGACTAGATTTCCCTGAAAAGATTCTATATAAAGCTATTTTTGAATGACAGAGAAAGGTGTACCAGGATCTTTTATGTAAAGGCAATGCTCATGAAAACAAACACAGAAACAAACCAAAACAAATTGAAGTAGAAAAAAACAAACAAACAAAAATAAAATGCAAGGAGTCTAGTAGATGAAGAATTACTCCAATTTTGCATATAATTATTTAATTTTGAGTTCATTTATTTTAACTTAGCCTATACACAGTAATATATTTCAAATTTATGAGTCCATCACAGCAGAGTAACCGTTTGAACTACTCTTGCATTGAGAATGTACTTGTTCTATCATGTGTATCTTTCCTGTGTCCATACCATTACCCTTAGGTGATTCATGGCTTTGCTACTACCTGTAATCCTGTGTGGCAAACATCTCTAGAAATTTTAACAGTATCAACAGAAAGCAAAAGCACTTCTAGGGGTCTGATGGAAGTATTTCTAGTAACCCTAAAATGCTTATAACTGAACTTTAAATAGCTCTGTTTTTGGTAAAGTAGACCACTAATTAACCACTCTGAAAACTGGTCTCTCTCTCTCATCTATGAAAATTGGACAAACTATACAAATGACAACATCAATCCACTAATACTTTCTATTTAAATATTATAACTGAAACAGCCCAACCTAGGTGAAAATAAGCACTGTTCCACCCACCCAGGTTTAAGAAGTTGGCAACTGGTGGGAAATAATGGTATATTTTCAGTTCGATGGATTTTTCAACAACAAAAGGAATGACAATTAGTACATTCTATGTTTCCTTTTTATCCTTTGTGGTAATAGAAATGAGACATCATTTGGGTGAAAGAATTCAAGCCTCAGGCTTTTGTTTTTCTACATGAATTTGGTAATTCCATTTAAAATGATAGGAACATTTGAAATTTAGTGTGAAAAGAAGTGGAGCAAATGCTTGTGGGTATAATGCACATATTATAGTAAAATGATTTTGAGCATTATTTATTCATTTTTTAGAATATAGAAGTATTTTTTGTCCATTGCTCACCTGTATTTATACACTTTTATTAAACAATTCATAATTTCAGTAATGCATACAGTGTAAGGCTGACACATACTTCTGCACTATTTGCACAGAAATAGTATCTACCAGTTTGTTAAGTAAATGAAGTTTAAGTAACATTGACCGATAGAAATATTTAACCTAATGTTGTGGTTTAGGTATGAGATAGCTCCCAAAAACTCATGTAAGAAGCAGTTTAATGACATTTAGAGGTGATATGGTTGAGTTTGAGAGCCTTAACCTAATTGGTGCTTTAATCCACTTGAATGGATTAGCAGTGGGCAGGTATGTTATGGATGGGGGACGTAGGTCACTGGCTGTGCCTTTGGAGTACGTATTTGGTCCCTGGTGAGCAGAGCTTTCTCTCTTCCCTGTGGATATGTACTAAACTGCTTTCTGCCTCCACACAACTTCTGCCATGGTGTTCTGCCTCACCTTGGAGTCAGCTATCTATGGACTGAGACCTCTGAAACTGTGAGTTAAATAAACTTTTCCTTCTCTACATTGTTCTTGTCAGGTCTTTTGGTCACAATTATGAAAAAACAAACTAAAATACCTGTTTCAAAGATGGAATGTTCTTAACCATTAGACAGCCTCCAGCCCGATCATCAAAACTACACTCTACAAATGACCCAAAATGTCCAGACTTGTTGAGAAAACATTTGGCCTTAGATTCTTTGGGACTGGCTTATTTCACTTAGCATGACAATCTCCAGCCCCCTTCATTTACCCGCAAATGACATAATTTCATTCTTCTTTAAGACTGAGTAAAATTCCACTGTGTATATATACATTTTCTTTATCTGTTCATCTGTTGAAGGGCATGTAGTTTGGTTCCATTGTTTACGTATTGTGATCTGAGCTCCTATTAATATTGATGTGGCTGTATCATTGTAGTGTGCTGATTTTAAATCTTTTGGGTATATGCTGAAGAGTGGGATAGCTGGATCAAATGGTGGATCCATTCCAAGGTTTCTGAGGAATCTCCACACTGCTTCCTAGAGTGGTTGCACCAATTTGCAGTCCCACAAGCAACGTGTGAGTGTACCTTTTCTCCCACATCCTTGCCAATATTTATTGTTGCTTGTATTCTTGATAATTGCTATTCCGACCTGAGTGAGATGAAATCTCAGGGTACTTTTGATTTGCATATCTCTAATTGCTAGAAATGATGAACATTTTTTCACATATTTGTTGATTGATTGTATTTCTTCTTTTTTTATTTTTATTTAATTTTTTGATTCATTGAACACAAATGGAGTACAGCAATTGTTTTTCTGGTTGTACACAAAGTAGAGTCACCCCATCTGTACATTCATACATGTACACAGGGCAATGATGTCTGTCACACATACTGTTATTATTCTTACCCCCCACCCCTCCCTTCCCTCTATGCTCTCTATCCTTTCTCCATTCTTGCCATCATTCCACCCCACATTATGCATCATCATTCATTTATCAGAGAGACCATTCGGCCTTTGGATTTTTGGGATTGGCTAATCTCACTTAGCATAATAGTCTCCAACATCATCCATTTACCTACAAATGCCATAATTTTATTCTTCTTTATGGCTGAGTAATAGTCCATTGTGTATATATACCACAGTTTCTTTATCCATTCATCTATTGAAGGACATCTAGGTTGGTTCCACAATCTAGCTATTGTAAATTGAGCAGCTATGAACATTGATGTGACTGCATCACTGTAGTAATCTGATTTTAAGTCCTTTGGGTATAGGCCAAGGAGTGGGATAGCTGGGTCAAATGGTGGATCCATTCCAAGTTTTCTAAGGAACCTCCACACTGCTTTCCAGAGTGGCTGCACCAACTTGCACTCCCATCAGCAATGTATGAGTGTACCCTTTTCCCCACATCCTTGCCAACACCTGTTGTTGCCTGTATTCTTAATAAAAGACATTCTAATTGGGGTAAGATGAAATCTTAAGGTGGTTTTGATTTGCATTTCTCTTATAACGAGGGATGTTGAACATTTTTTCATGAATCTGTTGATTGCTTGTAGATCTTCCTCTGTAAAGTGTCTGTTCATTTTCTTGGCCCATTTATTGATTGGGTTATTAGTATTCTTGGTGTAAAGATTTTTGAGCACTTTGTAGATTCTGGAGATTAGTGCTCTGTCTGAAGTGTGTGTGGCAAAGATTTTCTCCCACTCTGAAGGCTCTCTCTTCACATTGCTGATTATTTCCCTTGCGGAGAAAAAGCTTTTTAGTTTGACTCTATCCCAATCATTGATTCCAGATTTTATTTCTTGCGCTTTGGGAGTCATGTTAAGGAAATCTGGTCCTAGGCCAACGTGATGAGGATTTGGACCTATTTTCTCTTCTATTAGGTGCAGGTTCTCTGGTCTAATTCCTAGGTCCTTGATCCACTTTGAATTGAGTTTTGTACAGGGTGAGAGATATGGGTTTGGTTTCATTTTGCTGCATATGGATTTCCAGTTTTCCCAGCACCATTTGTTGAAGAGGCTGTCTTTTCTCCATTGTATATTTTTGGCTCCTTTGTCAAGTATGAGATACCTGTATTTATGTGGGTTTGTCTCTGTGTCCTCTATTCTGTACCATTGATCTACCTGTCTATTTTGTATTGATTGCATTTCTTCTTATGTGATGTGTCTGTTCAGTTTCTTAGCCCATTAATTGATTGGGTCATTTGGTATTTTTGTGTTAAGTTTTTTGAGTTCTTTATATATCTTGGAGATTAATGCTCTGAGGTAAAGACTATCTCCATTCTATAGGCTTTTTCTATACATTCTTGTTTCCTTAGCTGTGAAGAGGTTTGTTAGATGATTCCATCCCATTTTTTGATTCTTGATTTTACTTCTTGTCCTTTAGGGGTTTTGTTTGGGAAGTCAATACCTAAGCCATCATGGTGGGTATTTGGGCTTACTTTTTCTTCTATTAGGCACAGGGTCTCTGTTCTAATGACTAAGTCTTTGATCCTCTTTGAGTTGAGTTTCATGCAGGATGAGAGAGAAGAATTTAATTTCAGTTTTGCTGCATATGGATTTCTAGTTTTCCTGGCACCTTTTGTTGACGAGGCTCTATTTTCTCCAATGCATATTTTTGGTGCCTTTGCCTAATATGTGATAACTGTATTTATGTGGTTTTGTCTCTGTATCTTCTATTCTGTACCATTGGTCTATGTGTCTGTTTTGGTGCCAATAGCATGCCATTTTTGTTACTACAGCTCTGTAAAATAATCTAAGGTCTGATATTGTAATGCCTCCTGCTTCATTTTGCTTGGGAAGGATTGCTTCAGGTATCCTAGGTCTCTTATTTTTCCAAATGAACTTCATGATTGCTTTTTCTATTTCTATGAAGAATGTAATTGAGACTTTTAATTGGGATTGTATTGAATCTGTACAACACTTTTGGTAGTATGGCCATTTGACAGTGTTAATTCTGCCTATCCAAGAGCATGGGAGAAGTCTTTCCATCTTCTAAGGTCTTCTTCAATTACTTTCTTTAGTGTTCTACAGTTTTCATTGTAGATGACTTTCACCTCTTTTATTTGATTGATTTCCAAATATTTTATTTTCTTTTTTGAGTCTATTGTAAATGGGGTAATTTTCCTAGTTTCTCTCTCAGTGGATTCATCACTGATATATAAGAACACATTTAATTGATGGGTGTTAATATTATATCCTGCTATTTTGCTGAATATATTAATTAGTTCTAGAAGTTTCTGGTGTAATTTTTTGAGTCTTCTAAATATAGAATCATGTTGTCAGCAAATAGTGATAGTTTGAGTTCTTCTTTTCCCATTAATTTCCCTTTAATTTCTGTCTTCTAATTGCTCTGGCTAGAGTTTCAAGGATTAAAATAAAAGTGGTGAAAGAGTGCACCCTTGTCTTATTCCAGTTCTTAGAGAGAGTGTTTTCAATATTTCTCCATTTAGAATGATATTGTCCTTGGGTTTAGCATATATAGCTTTTGCAATGCTGAGGTTTGCTCCTATTACTCCTAATTTTTATAGTATTTTGAACATGAAGATGTGTTGTATTTTGTCAAATGCTTTTTCTGCATCCATTGAGATAAATCTATGATTCTTCTCTTTAAATCTATTGATGTGAAGAATCCATGTTTATTGATTTCCATAAATTGAACCACCTTGAATCCCTGAGATGAGCCCCATTTGATCATGGTGCACTGTCTTTGTAATATGTTATTGCATGTGATTTGATAGAATTTTAGTGAGATTTTCTGTATACTTGTTCATCAAGGATATTGATCTGAAATTTTTTCAGTTGTTTTCTTTGGTTTCAATTTCATTGATTTCAACTCTGATTTTAATTATTTCCTGTCTTCTGCTTTTTGTGTTGATTTGTTTTTCTTCTAGTGCTCTGAGATGTAATGTTAAGTCATTTATTTGTGAACTTTTTATTCTTTCAATGTATGAGCTCAATACAATGAACTTTCCTTTTAGCACTGCCTTCATTGTGTCCAAGAGATTTTGATATGTTGTATCGGTGTTCTCATTTACCTTTAAGTATTTTTTATTTCATCCCTGATTTCTTCTACTATCCATTCACCATTCAATAGGATATTATTTAGTCTTCAAGTGTTATAGTAACCTCTATTTTCTTATTCTGTTGTAGATTTCTAATTTCATTCCATTGTGATTTGATAGAATGCAAGGTATTATCTCTATTTTTTGTTTCTGCTAAGAGTAGCTTTGTGGCATAAATTATGGTCTATTTTAGAGAAAGATCCATGTGCTGCTGAGAAGAACATGTATTCACTAGTTGATCAATGAAATATTCTATATATGTCCATTAAGTCTAAATTATTAACAACATGTTTAGTTCTATAGCTTCTTTGTTTAGTTTTTATTTGGAGGATCTATCCAGTGGTGAGAGAGGTGTATTAAAGTCACCTAGTATTATTGTGTTGTGGTCTATTTGATTCTTGAAATTGAGAAGGGTTTGTTTGATGTACATAAATGCCCCATTGTTTGGAGTCTAAATATTTACAAATATTATGTAGGGTTATGTGTAATTAGTTTAAACAGTATGATATATCCTTCTTTGTCCCTTCTGATTACTTTGACTTGAAGTCTACTTTATCTGACCTGAGTGTATGTAAACCCCTGTTTGTTTATGTGCTCTATGTGAGTGATTTTTTTTTTCCCATCTTTTTACCTTCAGTCTGAGGATTTCTTTGCCTCTGAGGTGAATCTCTTGGAGACAGCATATTATTGGGTCTTGAATTTTAATCCCATCTGCCAGTCTTTGTCTTTTGATTGATGAATTTAAGCCATTAATGTTCAAGGTTATTATTGAGATGTGATTTGTATTTCTGGTCATTTTGGTTCATTTGTGGTCATTAATTTGAATTAGTTTCTCATTTGATTGATTCATCCTTTTGCTGGGTTTCCCTTTTGTGTGTGTGTGTTCATTTTGTCTTTCTGGAATATTTTGTTGAGTATGTTTTTCAGTTCAGGCTTTCTAGTTGTGAACTCTTAACTTTGGTTTATCATGAAAAGTTTTTATTTCATCTTCATATCTGAAGCTTAATTTTGCTGGATATAGAATTCTTTTTTAATTTATTTTTATTTAATTTTTTGATTCATTGGCATCCATTTTCTTTCAGAGTTTAGAATATGTTATTCCAGGATCTCTGGCTTTGAGGGTCCAGGTTATGAAATCAGCTGAGATCTGAATTGGTTTCCTCATATATGTATTCTGATATTTTTCTCTTGCCATCTTTAAAATTCTATCCTTTTCTGTATTTTAGGCATTTTTCATTATAATGTACCTTGGTGTAGTTCTGTCGCAATTGTATGTATTTGGTGTCCTGCAAGCCTCTTGTAGTTGATTTTCATTCATTCTTTAGGTTTGGGAAATTTTCGGACATTATTTCACTGAAAAAACTGTGCATTCCTTATGTTTATGTCTCTGCATCTTCATCTATCCCAGTAAATCTTAAATTTGGTCTTTTCCTATTATCCTGTAATTTTTGAAAGTTGTGTTCATGGTTTGTTAACATCTTCTCTCTGTTGACAACTATATTTTCAAGATTATGTATTTTGTTTTCATTGCCTGAGGTTTTGTATTCCAAGTGGTATAGTCTGTTCTTGATGCTTTCCACTTAATTTTTAATTGTGTTTATTGCTTCCTTCATTTCAAGGATTTCTGCTTGATTTCTTTTCAGAATCTTGATTTCATTATTGAAGTGATCTTTTATCTCCTGAATTTTATCTCTAATTTTACTCATTACATTGTCCTTTACATCACAGATCAGTTTATGTACATTCTAAACTCCTGCTCTGACATTTTTTTCTAGTGGTGTCTATGGATTCTATTACTGGACCATCTTTGTTTGTTTGGGGCAGTTTTTTCCATGTTTTTTCAGGATGTTTGTGTGTCTACCCATCTAGCAGTGTGGATCTGGGGCAAGACAGTTTCTGCACTGTAGGCTTATAGTGTCCCTGAAAGTTTCAAGTACCTCACCTTTAAGGGGGAAACAAATTATAACAGCACCCAATGCAAAAAGATATACAGCCTTAAGCAAATACCTCCTATTAAGATGTCTACAGTTTTGTCACAATAGACAGAAATGATATGTTCGATTATTATGTGTGAGAAAGAGAGAGAAAAAAAGGATCTTGATGAAAAATTTAACAACCATTTCCATTGGAGTTCAAAAGTTTCTCAGCTTCTCTTCTCAGCAGTTAGGTGGGGTCCTCTAGAGTTTGATGTTAGCTCCACCCTCAAGATGGTTGCAGTTGCTAAGGTAAGAGGGTTAGTCCTAGAGTACCTGCTTAGGTATGCTTCAGTCTCTTCACTGGGTACCAATTGGTCTGGAGATTTTAAGTCAGTGCACCTCCAAGGCCCAGCAGTTGCAGGTCCACATTAGAAGACTGCACCCCAGGAATCTCCATTGGGTTCCACTCTTGTGTTACAGGAGACTATTCTTAGCTCACTTCTTCACATGTTGACCCCACAATTCCTGGTCTCTGATTCAGTCTCCAAGCTCAATCTTTCCTGCCCCTGCCTTTTCAAATCCCCAGACAGGCACTTCTGTCCCAGCCAGTCCTGCAAGCAGCCATATTGTGCAGATAGGGGGAAGCCAGGTGGGTTTCCAGGACCAGTATTTTCCTGTATAAACCGCTCTCCATACTTTATTTTCTCCTGGTCAGTTAGAGCACTCTGTAGCACAGTGTGGGCTTGCTTGGTTTGTGTTTTGGACCAGACTCAGGTCTGCAAGTAATGGTCTCTCTCAGCTGCTGGCCCCTCACCATGGCTGCAAATGGTTCCT
>JAJEJO010002436.1:294030-338470 GCA_020662805.1 Glaucomys volans
GCAACCTCCCAAGTGTAACAGCTAAAGTTTTGCCATTATAGATAAAAAGTTTCAATATCAAGATTTCCTTCAGAATATAAATATGCATAAGACTACTGTCATTACTTATTAGTTCTTAATGTAAAGAAGTTTATCTGATCATATTCTTCTATAAAATAGAGAAACCCATCATCTGTAACTATGGGTGACAGAAAATAGAGAAAATTATTTCAATTGAAAAGGTTCAAGTTACACACGCGCACGCACACACATACACACACACACAGATTTACTTTGTCATATTTATAGTTTTGTTCTTTCAAAGACCCATGTAGCCAAGACTGTAAGAAAGAGATATAGTATTCCAAGGTCAGTAATCTATTGTTCAGTTTCCCTGAAAAAGGTCCATGACAAACACTGTGAGGGCAAT
Organism: Glaucomys volans; assembly: GCA_020662805.1. Classification (NCBI taxonomy): domain Eukaryota; kingdom Metazoa; phylum Chordata; class Mammalia; order Rodentia; family Sciuridae; genus Glaucomys; species Glaucomys volans. The sequence goes on from JAJEJO010002436.1 coordinate 294,440, forward strand.
GGTTGGACAGGAGTCTATGTGGGGACCAGAGTGCCAGACTCAGCTTCATCTCCAACACAGATCAAACTGAGCCATTGGCAGCAATAAGTTGGATAGCCTATTTTGCTGCCTCTATTTTTAAACAATCTCTAAATTATAAAATTTTCTGTAATGAATAACATCACACAAAACTCACTTATGCTGAAAAAAAAAGAATATCAACAAAACAGATGTATTCATTAATTCATTAGGAAATGAAGAATAAGAATTCTGGCAATAAACTGAGTGTGTGCCTTTAAGCAAATCAGAATTTCTTGTAGATTTGGTTTCCTTATACATAAAATGATTGAAATGGAATACAATCTCAGGGTCCATGTCTGCTTTGAAATTCCTTGATTCTATGAGTCATCTTCTTGTTTGCCTTCCAAGCAGGGCCCATAGTGGCCCTAGAATGGTCTACAGGGTCAGGCGTCTCTTTCAAGAACAAGAGGTCACTACCATTGACATCAATGGAAATTGCCTGTGTCCTTTAAGCCTGCATTGCTCAAAGATCATGTCTTCTGAATAATTCCAAGAACAGAAGGAACAGTTTGATGTGAACAAGAGGGTAAATGCTAGTGCCATAATTCTCAGACGCCTGTCACAAAAATTGGAGACAGAGCTCATTGCAATCAGAGATGATTTCTGAAAAAGGAATAATAAAGAGAAAAGCTGTCACTGAAAGTGGTTTTGAATAAAGGAGGAATCCAGAATAAAGAAAGAATTATTATTTTGCAATCTGACATCTTTTTTCCCCCTGAAATTCCAGTTTATATTGACTGGCTTTGTAGTTTACTTTGTTACATCTAGGCAGAATAATGAAAGCTATAATGTCAAGGACTAAGGAGAAGTACACGTAAGACTGTCACATCATCATCACCATCAATTATATTGTTGAAAGCCTACAGAGTGTATGACACATTGCTATGAAAAATGTGTTCTCTTCTCCCAGCTTAGTTTGAAATGTATTTCCGTGACTGTCTTAGAAGGAAGAAAACTCTCAGTCCAGCTCCACTCTTCAGACTTTATCTCCTCAGATAATGGGGACTATTGCAATAAACCTACTTACCATCCTGAGAAATATAAATACAGAAGAACAGATATTTTTTTTTCCTCCTCCTGGATGTCTCTTTATTTTGCAATATGCAATTTTCACCCCTATGATGTATTGTAAATACAAAATTATGACCAAAACACAGAACAAAGTTAAATATCATACTCTTCCTTATATGTATATAGTTCTAAAACTAACTGGTAATGTCAAAAGTAACAGTTACAAAAACACAACTAAAGCGATAGTGAAAAAGCAGTAGATTAATTTGCAGAACTGATGAAAGGGATGTTTTCCTTTTTATCTTCAGGATTTAATACCAAGTAGGATAAATATAAAGGGATTTATTTTTAGATATAAAGTAGTTAATATTCAGGGAAAAAACAAGGAAACTACTTAAAGAGTCAAAATAAATAAATTATCTAACAATAAGATCATTTGTACTAACATCCAACTTCTCATAATACAATAAGAGAAATCAGAAATCAGTGAAATAATATCTTTAATGTATTCAGGGAAAATAAACCTAAAACTTCAATTGTGTATTACTGAAGCTGGAGTTCAAAAATGATGGTTGTTAAAATAAATTTTAAACACACATGATCCGAATTTACTACCTACAAACTCATGGAAAATACTCTAGTCCTAAAAGTGCCTTAATGAAATCAAAAGGATGGTTAGATATGTAAGAAAAGTAGAAAAGAAAGTGGCAAATGTTTCTTTTCAAGAATCTAAACACATGTTAAATAAAAGAAACAAACCAAAGAAAAAAACATTTGATACTGGGCTCCAGAAAAAAATAGACAAAACAAACTTAAAAAAATAAATAAATAAATAGAAAGAAGGTAAAGTATTCAGAAGTAAAACAACAACAACAACAGAACAAAACTGTAAGATCTTTGTATTGTTCATGAGTAATAAGATATTGATTGAGAGAGATCCCTTCCTTCTTCTTAGGCTATAGACCCTGGAAATAACATCACTCCAAATATAGCAGGAATCAAAAGCTCTGAAGCCATCTGAGGGTGGCTAGCATAGAAGAATCAAGTAGACTGAAACTAAGCTCCTCCAAAGAGAGACAGATGAAACCCTGGCTGACCTGTAGAAACACAGGGGGGAAAAAATGTACCAGAAACAATAGGAGCATAAGAAGAATCCAACTTTTCCTTTTCTTTTTTCACAATTACTACAAGGTAATTTTGGACTAGAATGAGACTAGAGAAACTATGGGAGCCATTATATGCATTTCAAGTCTGCATAAAGGGAGCATATGTCCATTTGCTGGCCCTTCGCTACAAAGGTCATAAGAGAGACTGGAAACAGAGCAGGAGGCTGGAGAAAGCTTTCTTGGTGACACAAGCCACCAAGGTGAACGCAGTCACTCAATCAAGAAAGGAGCAAACCCCTATCCAAACTATCACCTCAGCAGAAAAAAATGTCTTCTGGTGTTGGGGCAGAGCAGTAAACCATATCATCACCAAAGGAAAGTGAAGACAGAAGACTACAGGGTCCTTTCAAAATACGATGAAAAAATTAGAAACTGTGAGGGAAAAAAAAAGATCTTTCCAAAATTAGCATGAAATAAGATTTTTTTTTTTTTTGAGAAAAGAAAGCTTCAGCCAATCCATTTCTGATGGACATGCATTATAATAACTGCTAATGTTCGTCAGGCAAAAGGAACATAGTACTATAAAGAAACCTGATATTTCTTACTAAAAGAAATAATAAATTCTGGAAATGATAAAAATGATTTTTAAAAGTTTTAAAATTTTTTTAATTGCCCAAAAACTAATGTATAAAGCAAAAGTCATAAAAATGTATTGCACTATTATATTAGTCCCCTGTTCTCTAGAGGAACAGAATCAACAGGAAAATAATCATAAAAAGGGGATATGTTGGATTGGCTTACACGACCAGATGCTGGATAGTCCACAATGGCCATCTGTAGCTGGAGAGCTGGAAGAACCAGCAGCTGCACAATCCACAATGCAGAAGCCCCAGAACAAGAAGGATCAACAGTGCTACCCTAGTCCAAGACCAAGGCTTCTGGAAACTACCTGGAGAATCACTGGCAGAGTCCACTTTGGAAGAGTGAAGAAGCAAGAGTCCAATATCCTTAGATGACCAAAGCAGCAAATATGAACCCCTTCAAGAAGATTGGAGCTTGCATCTGCATCTGCTTCCTTGTTCTTCCAACTTTTATTTCATTCTATTGGGCAGTGCTTCCCATGCTTAGGGAAGGTCTCCACGTCAGTTCACTATCCCACATTCCAGTCATTCCTAGACAAGCCCTCACTGACTCACCCAGAAGCCTCTTAAACATTGTCATCTCTTAATCGAATCAAGCTGAAAATTCAAATTAGTCATTACAAATATTTATAGTATATATAACAGAAAAATAGATGACAACAATTACACAAAATGTAGAAGGGAGGAACTGAGAGTATAAAGTGGTAAGTTTCTATAATATGCATTATGATGTATATAATATTTGAAGGTGTAATGTGTGTAATTAAAAGTTCAGACACTTCACAGAAGATGATGTACAAGTGATCAACAAATATATGAAAAAGTGCTCATCATCTCTAGTAATTAGAGAAATCCAAGTTAAAACCACCCTAAGATTTCATCTAACTCCAATTAGAATGGCTATTACCAGGAATACAAGCAATAATAAGTGTTGGCATGGATGTGGGGAAAAAGGCACAATCATACATTGCTGGTGGAGTTGCAAATTGGTGCAGCCACTCTGGAAAGCAGTATGGAGATTCCTCAGAACACTTGGAATGGAACCACCATTTGACCCAGCTATCCCACTCCTCGATTTATACCCAAAGGTCTTAAAATCAGCAAATTATAGGGATGCAGCCACATCTATGTTCATAGCTGCTCAATTCACAATAGCCATATTGTGGAACCAACCTAGATGCCCTTCTATTGATGAATGGATAAAGAAACTGTGGTATATATACACAATGGAATATTACTCAGCCATAAAGAAGAATAAAACTATAGCATTTGCTGGTAAATCAGTGCAGCTGGAGAATATCATGCTAAGTGAAATAAGCCAAGCCCCCAAAACCAAAGGCTGAATGTTTTCTCTGATCAGTGGATGCTGATACATAATGGGGGGGGGTGTTACTGGGGGAGGATGAGAAAAGAATGGAGGAAGTATGGATGGTGTAGAGGAAAATGGGGAGGGGGAGGGGGAAGGAAAAATAGTAGACTGAGAAAGACAGTATTATCCTATGTATATGTAAGATTATATGAATCCTGTGAATCTACATTGTGAAAAAAAAGATATATTCCCTGCTGTATAATTATATCAAAATGGGTTGTACTGTCATGTATAATTAAAAAGAACTAATAAGAATAAATAAATAAAAAATAAAAAGTTCATAGTTTACCTGGGCTCAGTGCATACCTATAATTGAAATACTTGAGGAGCTAAGGCACTGTGTCATAAGTTCAATGCCAGCCTGGGCGAAAGACCCAGAAAGACCCTATCTCGTAATAAAATTAAAAAGGGCTGGAAAATATAACTCGTTTGGGGGAGCACCCTTGAGTCTAATCTCCATTATCACTAAAAAAATTTTAAAAATTTTTAAAAAGTTCATAATTTAAACACTAGATAAATTGCTAACATAAACTTTAAAAACAAGTTTTAATAATAAGGCCAAAAGAGGAGTAAAATTAAATAATACATGGTTAAAAGTAATGTAGGATCTGGGCACAGTGGTGCACACCTGTGATCCCAGTGGCTTGGGAGGCTGAGGCATAAGGATCATGAGTTCAAAGCCAGACTTATCAACACTGAGGCACTAAGCAACTCAGTGAGACCCTGTCTCTAATAAAATACAAAATAGGGCTGGGGATGTGGCTCAGTGGTAGAGAGCCCCTGAGTTCAATCCCTGGTATGAAAAACAACAACAAAAAGTAATGTAGGTTACTCTGAGGTTTGATATCTGGTAATGTAAGTCCTTCAGATTTGTTCTTCTCCAGGATTTCCTTGGCTAGTCTTTTATTTTTGTGTTTTAATATGAATTTAAGAATAACTCTTTTTAATTTTATACACATAAAAATTTATTAGGAGTAGAGTTTCTGTAAATATTTGGAAAATTTGAGCAGAATTGACAAGTTATGAAATCAAACCTCACAATTCAAAAACATGAAATAATCCCCAATTATTTGGACTGACTTCAAAATCTTCTCCATATTGATCTCTATTTGCATACATAAATATACATAGCTGTTTATTAGTCTTATTTTTAGGTAGTTATAGGTTTAATAATATTTTATTATGTATTTTTGTGACTTTCATTTTCTCTTTGTTTATATGTGTTAGTCAGCTTTTCATCATTGTGACAAAATACCTGAAAAATTAAACTACAGGAGAAAGGCTCATTTTGGCTCATGATTTCATAGATTTTAGTTCAGGACCAGCTAGCTCCATTGCTTTTAGACCTATGGCAAGACAGAAATATCATGGCATAAAGCATGGTGAAGGAATGATGCACACCTCATGGCAGCCAAGAGACAGAGAGAGAGAGAAAGTGTCCAGGGCCAAGATAAAGTTCCAAAGAGATGTCCCCAAGGACCAATACCCTTCAACTATGTCTTACCTCCTACAGTTTCCATCACTTCTCAATAGTTTTCTTCAGCTATAAATTCATCATGTATAAATTCATTGATGAGGTTAGTGTCCTCATGATCAAATCATGTACTAAAAGCTCCACCTATGTACCTTGGTCCATCAAAGAACATTCCAGATCCAAACTACAACAATATAAAAATACAATTGATTTATTTCTAGGAAACTTATCAGTTCATTTACTAAATGCAATAATATTTAATCTATATTTTCTTTTTGGTTTTCTACATTGGTCAATTTCTAATAGGTACACCACTTATCTATTCACTTTATCATATTATACTGACTGGAAATTCTGATGAAATGTTGAATCAACATGAGAGCAGAAACCTACATTGAGAAAGGCCTGATTTGGGATGAAAATCTTTCAAGCAGTGATGTTTGTTGTGAATTTTGTTCTTTCTTTGCTGTTCTTGCTGGCTATCCTTATAAGATTAACAAAATTCAATTCCTGTTTTATAAGGTTTTTCATTATGAATAGCTAAATTTTATTGTTCTATGTTTATGTCTATATGAAGATATAGTCATACAACTTCTCTGTTACTTTGTTATGCTGATACATTGTCTAATGTTAACACCAATTTACCTTTTTATATATACCAGCAAATATGAAGTGGCAATATTTAAGGTTTGCTTCAGTGTTCATGCAGATTATATCTTGTGTTATTCCTTTCTTGTAATATGTTTGGCAACCTGGAGGATCAAAAATACATGGGTTTCAAAAGCAAGTTGGGGGCTGGGGATGTATCTCAGTTGGTAGAGTGCCTGCCTTGCAAGTACAAGGCCCTGGGTTCAATCCCCAGCACCGCAAAAAAAGAAAAAAAAAAAAGCAAGTTGGGAGTTATTCGTCCAATAAGGTATACAGCCAGGACAGGCAGAAAAGAAAAAAAAAACAAAAGAGGATTTGTATTAAACTTGGGCGTTTCATTATCCTAGAAGACTAAACTGCATTGATATTGTTAAAATTTAAGATATGTGAGCACATTTTACATATTTTATACTACAAGAACTATATAATATAAACTACCATAAGATGCACATTGTAACATCTGGCGAATCTGGCTAAAACTATGAATAATTTGAGAAGTGAATTGGAGCACTGTGTACAATCTTGGCCAAATGTTTAATGTGTCCTTGGTGCACACTTAATTTTAGTAATGTCCTGATAAATTTCAAATGTCTTTAGGGCAACATCTAAAAGACAATCATACACATTCTTGAAACCCTGAGGTACCCATCCTATTAATGCTATTTGTAGCATAGGAACAGTGCCAAGGATTAGATGCACGGTATTTTGAAGGTGTGGGCCTATTTCTGAAGATGCAATCTCCCCTCCCAAGGGAATCCTACACTCCAGGCCTCATTCAAATGTTGGAGTGCAGCAGTAAAAGTCCCATGTAGAAGAGTTTGAGGGAAATGCTCTAACCACGAAGAAGGGTTCAAGTCATTCTGTCCTTTCTCGCCACCACCCCCCAAATTTATTACAACTTCCATCAAAGACTGAATATGTTTCTTCAGAATTAGACTTGGAAGTTATACTTACTGAGAGAGGTATGCTTCTGGCTTGGTTGGGGTGGTTGGCTCTTGGAATAGGATGACACTTTGGAATGCTTTTTTGTTGATTTTCTCTTTCAAATTCTTCCTCCATTGAAGCTATGCAGTTAGATGATCAGGCACACCCTTTGTTCCTTTTTCAATATCAGCTGAATATTGGAAAATGGAACCATGAGTGGCAGAAAAGATAAAGAAAATATACTTTGTGTTTTGTTTTAAATCAACCTCTTACTCTAAGGGACAAGAATATTTCTCATGGCTTAATAGCAACTCAGTCAAGTTCACCAGAGAGTGGAATCAGAGATTTGGGGCTCAAAATTCAAAACAATAACAAACAAATAATTTAACTGGAACATTTTAAATGCCAGTTACATACTAAGATGACTGACAGAATTTTAAATGACCATGTCCTAGATATGTTATACAGATCTTTCTATTAAGCACATAGCTAATAATTTATATTTAATTATGAAGTACTGTGGTGTATTTAATATCATAAAAGAGTCAGAAATAAAATTATCCAAGAAACTCAAGGAAGATAAGAGCACAATAAGTAACAAAAATTTTAAAAGAAAAGTCTACTTAAAAACATTGTTTTTCAATATTGTATTAACAGCTTTGCAAATTCATTAATGAATTCCTCATAGAAGTCAGTTTTGCATAGAAGATAACTATGTTAAAATACATCATTTCTTTGTCATAATTACACACACATACACACTATCACTCATTTACAATTTGGAACCAGTTAGAATATGCCTATCTTCTCTCAATGCTAAGAAAATAGGAGGAATGAGAGACTTGGAGGCAAGGTCAATGTCATACTACAGTTATAATTTGTATCCAGTGCCCCCAGATCTCTATATTGATTAGAATTGAATCTTTTATACTGAGAACCTGTGTTTATAGCTCCCAATTAATTGGTACACTTTTATCCTTGTACCTAAGAAGCTTTGGGAAAGAAAGGATTTAGAAAAATGGTGGGAAATGATTCTCTTCCAAATGCTCAATGAAAAAAAGAATTCCTTTGTTTATAAGACAGAACTGTATAACCATTTATATTTTCTCCAAAGTGGAGCTGCTTCTAAATAGAATCATATCATTTATTAGTAATTATACATCTCATAAAATAAAACAGAGTACTTACAAGCACTGGGCACTCATGAAATATTTTTGAGTTATGCATTGGCAAAAAGAAATAAAATGAATTAATGACAAAAGAAATTATGCATTATCTGTGAAGACAATGCAATTTTTGTCTATTTTCCAGTAATTGGAATAGCTTTGCTATCCTTTCTGTTCATTTGTGGCCTTTCTCTAGTGCTTTAATTGACTAATTCAATATTCTTTTCACAGTCTGATAATGTTTATTGCTAGTAAAAATAGATAAAAATAATACGCTGAAATGTGTTACTGCTTAGAAAGGTAAAGGTGTTGCTTTCTCCTAATAATTACATTGTCTTAAAATTCACATTCATAGAATTGTGGCCACAGAGTTTTTTTTTTATTTAATCTGTTTAACAAGAAACAGATGGTCACTGGAAGTTTTAGTCAAATCAGATGCCTTCCTAAATTGATGAGTCATTTCCACTAAAACGGCCATTCCACTACAGTTATTCATAGATCTGTATTTGTAATTGTACCATGTCTTACAGTCAAAAAATTATTAAATTTCAAGAATGAATGGCAAATGAATACAAAAATGGTGAGTAAACACATAATTTTAATACAAGGGCCATTTTCTTATAATAAAATGTTCTACAGAGGAAAGCTTAGTTAAGTATCTAAAAGAACAAGAAATTCAATAACAATTTATTGCATAATGTACTCATAGATCATAAGAATTCAATGAAATCTTAAAAAAATAAAGTAAAATCCCCTTGCAGAAGACTGGAATCATCCAAGAGAAAATTAATTGTAAGGGCAATGATAGAGGATACACAGGTAATCAGTCAGATAGAACATAGGCACAGAGATGGAAGATAGATGATGATGATGATAGATAGATAGATAGATAGATAGATAGATAGATAGATAGATGGATGATAGATAGATAGATGTTGTAAAAAAATAAGATGTGCATGTCCAAGGGCATATAGCCAGGAATTTACTGGTTGGTTACTCACTAAGTTATATTATTTACTCAAAGTCTACGTACTTCTCACTGAGACTTAGATTTCTGTTTTTAAATGTCTTTTTGATAGAGATATAACTGAAAAAGAAGGAATGATATTGGACATAAGGGCTCATATCAGGTAAATAATTTGTATTTATCTTAAAAAATTCAGAGCTGTTAGTTACCTTTATACCATAAAATTACAAAATATGTTCAAAATTACTGTAAACATGTAGGATAGTGGAAAAGGGAGCAAAACTAGTAATAATGATGATGATGAAAACTGGTACTTAGGATTTGTTGCCCTTACAGAAAAAAGGTCATACATTTTAGTGATGTTGCAGAGGTCCAGTTGAAAAGATTTAGACATCTCTTGAATGTGGTGAGATCAGGCAACAAAAAAGCAACAGCTCCTTGCATTTACATACTGTCTTTTATTCACTTAGAAACCCTGAACATCCAAGTTGTATCTCTTCTATAAAAATGTTGATAACCACTTAGTCTAAACAACAAATAATTTGGCATTTCTTCTACAAAGAAACATTTTTCCCATACAGCAATTTTGCCATTACTCTTTTACTTATGGGAAGGTACCTTTGTGTTTTTCTACTTCAGTCTCATACTTTAGCTTACTGCCTAGGAAAAAGAATATATTTGATTTTTTTTGTTATGTATAAAATTTATTTTTAGTAAACGAAAACTTTCAAGAATAAGTGACTCTAAAATGAGTATGTATTACTTAAGATTAGTAGAAGAAACACCTTGTGAGAGAGAAAAGTATTTAATTCATTAGTGATCATTTCTTGGGAAAACTAAAATAAAGATTTCAAATAAAGACTTGAAAATGTCACTGTGGTTATTTGAAGGGTTTTGAGAGATAAGCTATGGATGTAGAAACTTCCAATTCAAAGATAATGCTTAAAGCATGAGGATTAAATGGGATCATCAAAGAAGAACACACAAATCAACACAGTAAGAGAGCTGTGGTCAGCAAAAACTCAATACAAAAGAATACATAACAGGTTCCAGGTTCTTAATATGATGAGTAGCAATATGTAAAGACCAAAAAATAAATAAATAAAAAGGTGGGAGTGAGAAATCAGAACAAATTTGAAGGAATATTATCACCAATGAAGTTTTTTAAAGCAATTTAAAATTATACATTTTCATGTACTAAATCTTAGGGGCAAAGAACAAACACATTGCCTATTTTCAAAAAACCAGTAGGTTAGTGGAAGACAGATAGAAGTAAAGAATGAAGCACAGCAAAGTTGTCACAAGTTTTGCAATAATGTTGTTAAATAATTAGAGTGTTAAAATTAATTTAGATGGATCATGGAAGGCATGACCAAAAATGTGTGATCAAGATGCTTGTGTTCTAGGACCAATAGCAGTTCATGTCAAGATTCAAGTGCAAGCAGTGAGGACTCCATGGTGGGAAGCAGAGGAGTAAAAGATGCAGTGTTTGGTTAGGGACCCACTGTGGTTCAGAGTGAATGGAACATAGAGTCTAAGAACCAGAGCTGGGTAGATGTGAGACTGAAGAAAATTAAGTGGAAGCCATAGCACAAACAACTCTCTATTCCCGACTGAGTAGTTGGGCTTTGACCTAACAGTATGAAGAAGAAATATTGGTAGATTTTATGCAGACAATTTACATAGTCTGATCATGACTACTATGTTATCATTATGAGAGTTGAAAATATTGGGGACAGAAAGCATCTTTAGGAGGCGAGCCATTCCCTCAAGGTATGAAATTCCAAGATGCTGAAATAAAATTGTCAGCAAGTAGAAATGGTGCTTGGCTGTGTAGTTCCAGAAGACAGGGCAAATTGAAAGATTTTAGAGGATTTGTATAGCATCTCTGGCAAGTGTTAATATGTCAGAGTTCTAGAGCTTTGAGCAAAAATGTGAATCTTCTGAAAACAGCTATTATACTTTTAAGAAACAACTTTTGATTTGCCATTGGGCTCTGAAAGGAATCTAAAATTCTGCACACTGGACTCTTAATGAGTTGGGTGTTATCTGATGCGTAAAGACATAAATATGTGATATGTATGAGGCATACCATCGTTAAAAGCAACAAGGTTGATTGCTCGTAGATCCTCTTCTGTGAAGTGTCTGCTCATTTCCTTGGCCCATTTATTGATTGGGTTATTTGTATTCTTGGGGTAGTTTTTTGAGTTCTTTATGTAATCTGGAGATTAGTGCTCTCTCTGTCATGTGTGTGGCAAAGATTGTCTCTCACTCTGTAGGCTCTCTCTTCACATTTCTGATTGTTTCCTTTGCTGAGAAAAAGCTTTTTAGTTTGAATCTATCCCAATTATTGATTCCTGCTTGTATTTCTTGTGCTTTGGAAGTCATGTTAAGGAAGTCTGGTCCTAGGCCCACATGATGAAGATTGGGACCTACATTTTCTTCTATTAGGTACAGGGTCTCTGGCCTAATTCCTAGGTCTTTGATACATTTTGAGTTGAGTTTTGTGCAGGGTGAGAGATAAGGGTTTAGTTTCATTTTGCTGCATATGGATTTCCAGTTTTCCCAGCACCATTTGTTGAAGAGGCTATCTTTTCTCCATTGTATGTTCTTGGAACCTTTGTCTAGTATGAGAAAACTGTATTTATGTGGGTTTGTCTCTGTGTCCTCTATTCTGTACCATTGATCTACCTGTCTATTTTGGTACCAATACCATGCTGTTTTTATTACTATTGCTCTGTAGTATAGTTGAAGGTCTCGTATTGTGATACCTCCTGCTTTGCTCTTCTTGCTAAGAATTGCTTTAGCAATTGCTTTAGCAATTCTAGGTCTCTTATTCCTCCAAATGAATTTCATGATTGCTTGCTCTATTTCATGAGGTCTGTTATTGAGATTCTGATTGGAATTGCATTGAATTTTTATAGCACTTTTGGTAGTATGGCCATTTTGAAGATATTAATTCTGCCTATTCAAGAACAAGGGAGATCTTTCCATCTTCTAAGATTTTCTTTAATTTCTTTCTTTAATAAAAAATGCTCAACATCTCTAGTAATAAGAGAAATGCAAATCAAAACTACCCTAAGATATCATTTCATCCCAATTAGAATGGCTATTATCAAGGAAACAAGCAACAATAGGTGTTGGCGAGGATGTGGGGGGAAAAGGTACACTCATACATTGCTGGTGAGGTTGCAAATTGGTGCAACCACTCTGGAAAGAAGTATGGCGATTCCTTCAAAAACTCAGAATGGAACCACTATTTGACCCAGCTATCCCTCTCCTTGGCCTATACCCAAAGGACTTAAAATCTGCATACTACAGTGATACAGCCACAGTAATTTTTTAGCAGCCCAATTCACTATAGCTAGATTATGGAACCAACCTAGATGCCCTTCAATAGAGGAATGGATAAAGAAACTGTGGTATATACACACAATGGAATATTATTCAGCCATAAAGAATAATAAAATTATGACATCTGTAGGTAAATGGATGGAATTAGAGAAGATCATGTTAAGTGAAATAAGCCAATCCCAAAAAACCAAAGGCCGAATGATCTCTCTTATAAGTTGTTGATGACACATAGCAGGAGCGGGGGGAGGCTTGGGAAGAATGGAGAAGGGATGGATTGTATAGAAGAAAATGAGAGGTGGGGAGGGGCAGGGAAGGAAAGATAATAGAATGAGACAAACATCTATATCGTATGTATATGTATAAATATACAAATTGTATGATTCTACTTTGTGTAAAACCAGAAAAATGATAGTTGTACTCCATTCGTGTACAATGACCTAAAATTAAAAAATAAATTAATTAATTTTTTAAAAAGCAACAATGTGTACAGATAGTTCCCAGTTTGCATGGCTCCAATGTACACAAATTCTAGACACCATAGTAGTTAAACACCATTTGGTCCCCCCTAGAGCACAGTTTAAATCCCAAGTACCACAGTATATTGAATGTAAGTAACTGTATAAAATACAAACTTTACTGATAATTCTTCAATCCACAAATAATTATGTAAATAATAGATGTACATCATAATCAGTAACCAATTAGACCACTCCTTTTCAAAGTTTATGGGTGATTAGTTACTGTGAATGTGTTATTCAGTTCATGCTTTGATGGGGCATAAAATAATTAAGTTACCTCCTCTTCTGCAGTGAAAAACCTTTATAACTATTGACAATGACTGATAATTAAAAGGGAATTTGCCAATAAAGATGAAAATTTAACAAAAATAATTAAAAGTGATATTCCTTTATATGAAATTTGAATCAAACCTAGAGTTGCAGAAGAAATATCTGAATGTCCCACTGCTGCCTTTGGGTAGCCTTTGACATGTGGCCAGTGAAACTGAGCATATCAAAGTCATAGAAAGAGGAAAGTGATGGAAACAATGATGATATCCCTGGGGAAATTCCACATTAAACAAACTCTTGGAGCTCTACTGCATTGAACATGAAAGGTATAGGATTGTGGAAGCTGAGACAAACTCAGAAGAAAAGTATGATGATATACCAAGAAAAGATGCTTACTCTGTATTGTGAGTTATATGGCATGAAGAGGAATGTTCAAGGTACTGTTCAGACTTCTTTAGGTGAGTTCTAACAATAATAAATGATTTTCAATGTTTTAGTGTATTAGAGTAAAGTTAAATATTCTAATACTCTTTCAATACTATTGCAGTGATAAAAGTAATTTTATCAATCTAATATTCTTATTATCTTTGGTTTCCTATACATTTATAACCAACAGTAGGAGTTTTTAATATTCTGACACAAGTTTAAAGACTGAAGTATAATCAATATTTCTCAAGCTGAGGTGATCAGGTTCTAGTCACTTTTGCAATTCTGTATTGCCATGTAAATATCACCAAGAACTCACAGCCTCTAGGAATGAAAATTTTATTTGTTACCTGATCAGTTACCCCAAATAGCTGAAGTACCAGCTGAGGGCAGAGGCAATGTGATCAAAGTCTTGGAACAACAAAGAGCAATCATGACCAATGTCAGTTCACAGAAAACACATGTATACATTAACAAATCACTTCTTCCACCTCCCCTGTTTAATTTTATTTTCATGGATGAAATATTGCTGTTGACTATCTTTTCAAATTTGAGTTTCAAGTTACTAAGTTTGGATTGTGACTGAACTCAAGGAGGACTTCACATCAGGGCTAAAATTGCAGCCTGAGATGATGTTTCATTACAAGTGATAGTTGCATCATTTTGAATGGGAACATAGTATGATATTGTTGTTGCATGCCATCTACAATATAAAGAAAAATGTTCTGATTAGAAGAAGTGACATGAATAGGTTCTGAATGATTGTGATATTTTGCGCTTAAGCCCCTTTGCTCTCAGCTCTCTGACCTTGGACATTCTATTAAACTATCTTCCTGGAGTTGGAGGTGGGGTGGAGAGCAGTATTTTGCTTCAGATGACTTTATTCTCCTTTATTTTGTTCCCCACACATTTCTGGGCTCTGCTTTCCCAACTTCTCCCAACCATTTAGACACTTTTATGCATGGGAAGGGTTGGGGTCACACAAAGTGCCTTTTTCAAGAATTTTCCAACTGGTTTCTGATTCTGTATTACCAATGGGAGGCAAAATTAGATAATCTGAAGATGGAAAAATCAAAAGACAAGTTAATGTTTTTTTCTTCTCCTGTGATTTAGAGCAGAGTATGACATCTTCCAAATTTCTATTAAGGCAGCATCGCCCTGATGGCAGCATTAGAACTAACTTAAAGCAAAAGCTCAACTGGGTTCCTTGGCTCAGTAAACCTATTTCTCTTTGTGCTCTTGCATTATCAATCCAACCAACATTTCCTTCCTTTTTTTTTTATTTCCCCAACCTTTTGAATAATTATCATTTTAAATTTTCAAAAGAAAAAAAATGGCAATGCCTTTTTTGCTGATCAAACAGGACTGCTGATTGCTTGAATACTGGACTTTGAGAATAGGGAGAAATCAATGATTGCAATAATCTCTGTTTAACAATTTTCTAGATGGTGAATAATAGGTTTAAAGGTGGTGCTGATAGTATAATAAATAATGTCAATTGGTGCCAATATTTCAAGCAGAGTGAAGACTGCAATGAAAACATGGAATTTGTATTTAGGTGCTCACTTTCTCAGCTTTTACTTAAACCAACTTTATAGTAGTTCAGGTTCTCATTATATTAAGAGAAAATTGAAATTGAATTGGAATGCTCATGATTTGTAAAACAAACCACAGCAATATATTTTTAAAAAACATGAACAAATGGTAATAGAAAAATAAGTTATAGACCTCTCTTTCAAAATTATATGATGAAGGCAAGAGATATCAAACTGTGATATCATTTTTGATGATGGAAGATGTAGGGAAATGTCATGATTAGAAACAGAGGAATAAGAATGTACAAAAGGAAGAGAATTAAAATGTCAGCAAAAGAGAAAAAGAGATTAATAACAGGTTCCAAAAGGAGACACAGATCATATGCAAAGATATATCTACCAACCTGGACAAATAAGAGTCACTTAAATCTAGGAGACTTCATAAGGAACGGAGGCAGAGACAGAGGGAAGATGCTCTTGGAAAATGAAGATGAAATAAGCAATTCACACATAATGAATTTATGAATTTATAACCAACATTTTCCACACAAAACATGCTTCAACCCAATACTTATTGAAAAGCAAGGACAGAATAACTTGAGGTCACCAAAATAAAAAATTATTGTAATAGAGCCTGTAATCCCAGCACACAGGAAAATCACAATCTCAAACCCAGCCTGAGCAATTTAGTGAAATCCTACCTCAAAATAAAATAAAAAGTATGGAAAAATAAATTTTTTAAAGGCTGGGATATAGCTCAGTACTAAAGCACTTGTTGATATGTGTGAGACCCTGATTTCAAACCCTGACACCACAAGCACACACACAAAAGATAGAAATTAGGACAAAAAGCAAATTCAATGATGATGAGGAAATAGGTTTCTCTGCCCATTCAATCAGCTTGTCTAACTAATCACATGTTAATAAAGAATTGGAATTATATTAACTGGAGTGTGTGCACTTATATGAACCTATATGCAGTATCATGTCATCATGTGTCATCTATAATATCATTTAATGATTTTCCCTAGGTTAGTAGTATTTTCAAATACTATTAAGATATAAACTAATAAGATATAAACTATTAAGCATAACTGTTGTTTACTTTTTCAGAAGATCTTTTTAACTGATGTTTTTCATATTATAAATACACAAACTATACTCATCAATATATAGAGTATAGAGTGTAATATTGCAGTACAGTATGAGAGCATTAGCTTGGTAATCCACAGACTTGAAGTGTTGGGCAGGTTTATACTTAAAATGCTTTAGGTAAATCATTAAGTTCCTATTCCTTCTACAACAACTTATCACAAACTTAATGCTTTAAATCAATACAAAATTATCACTAAACATTTCTAGAAATAAGAAATCTGAAATGGATTTACCTGGGCTAAAATGAAGATAAAAACAACCTGAATCTCCTGTATGCCCCAGTGATGAAGCTGTTCCCTCGTATTTTCAGCTTCTCTAGCTTGTATGCATCTCTTGACTCATAACCCCTTTCTCCATCTTCCAAGCCAGCAATGGCCAGCAGTCTTTCTCACATTCTAATATTCTAATTCCTGCTCTTCTGTTTCTTTTTTCACTTCATGTTTGGCCCACCTTAGTAATAAAAATTAATTCCCTCCTCTCAAGTCTTCAACTTAATCACTTCTGCAAAGTTGTTTTGCCATGTGAAATAATACATTTTTAGAGGTTTCAGGGATTAGGTTGTGAACTTTTTGTGTGTGTGTGCAGACTATTCTGTCTCTCTCAATCTTTTTTACTCATATACGAAATAGTGTAGGCCCATCAAAAGATATTGAGAGTAAAATAATATCAAAAATAATACCAAAAAAATAAGTATGAAAACACTTTCTTAACTCTAAAGCATATTAAATTCCTAAGCTCCTACTATTTAACCTGTGTGCATATGCACACATGCACATGTGTGTGTGTGAAAGAGAGAGGTGGAGAGAGAGAGAGACTGGGGAATGGGATTGAACCTAGGGGTGCTCTACCATTGATTTACATCCCCAAGTCATTTTATTTTATTTTGAGATAAAATAAAATATTAAATTTTTTTTCTAAATTGCCTAGGCTGGCCTTGAACTTGTGATCCTCCTGTCTCAGCCTCCTGAGTGCAATTATAGGTGTGTGTCACCATGCATGGCTCATTTAACTTTTCTTGGCTTTACTTCTGGTGAACAAAATCATTACTTCCATCAATAATAAAATGAATCTGAGTAACGGTTGTCAGGAAGACATAGATCATAGGCAATGGAAGCAAAAATAGACAAAAATAGAAAAATTGCATCACTCTAAAAAGCATCTCAACAGTAAAGTAACAGCATAATGAAAAGACAATTCACATAGTAGGGGAAAATATTCAAAAATCATAAATCTGTTAAAGGTCTACTATCCAAAATATATAAAGAGCAACAAAACAGTCCAAATTTAAATTAGGAAAAGAAAATAAACAGACATTTCTCAAAAAACAACATAAAAATGGCCAACAAGTACATGAAAAAGTACTCAGTATCACTAATCACTAAGAAAATGCAAATTGAAGTGACAGCAATGTATCATCTCACATCTGTTAGAGGATGGTGATGAGGCCATGTGAGAGAGGGAGTGCAGAGTGATTAGTCAAAGCATACAAAGTTTCAGACAGATCAGAGGGGTCTGTCATAAGATTATTGAACAACAGAGCTACTATAGTCATGTGTTACACATTTCAAAATAACTGTAAATATTAAATGACTCATGAAAAAAATTAAGAAAGCTGACAAGTAGCTTAGTTTGGTTTAAACATTCTACATGTTATACATAAATTAAAATATCACATTTATGTATAGATAAATGTATACAAATACCCATCACTTTAACTATAATAATTTTTAAAAGGATGGACATTATTTCTTCTTAAATATTTGGTAGAATTAATCAATGAAGCATGCTGGTCCTAATTGTTTTATTGTTGTTGGGGGATTTCTTATTACTACTTTTATATCTATATTTTTAATTGATCTATTTAGATTTTCTGGGTTTTTTTTTTTTTCAGTCTTGTTAGATTGTATTTTTTTAGAAATTGGCCCATTTCCTCCATGTCCTCCAAAATGTTGTTATATAAATATTCATAATTCTTTTTGATCTTTTTTTATGAAACATACATTGAAATGGTGCCTTTTTCATTTCTGATGTTGTGTGAGCCTGTTCTCTTTCTTTCTTATTCTAGCTAATTGTTTTTGTGAATTTTATCAAAAGCTAACCCTTAGTTATATTACTTCTGTGAATTTCTTCCTGGGTAAATCTCATTTCTCCTTTTCATTAGAACAAGTTTCTAGAGACTTATTTATCTGTTCTTTCATTGTGACATATTTCTGTTTCTTCATTTCCCTTAACTCTGTATTGGTTTTTGCAAATTAGATGAGAAAACCACCTCTCCCAGTCTTGTCTGACTGGCCTCACTAAGGAGATATAACTCAATACTCAGCCCTACCAGATTCTTGGGTCCCCTCAAATACGTTCTAGTCCAAATAGCTGCCCTTGCTCTTACTAGCTCCAGGAAATTAGAAAATACCAAGTTCTCAAGACAGGAAAGATGGAAACCAATCCCTTGAGCTATAGCTGGAAAAGTAATATCTGTGTTATATATAGAATATACATGTATATGTGTATTATGTATATCTGTAAATATATGTATTACATATTATATACATAATACGTATATAATGGAGATATATGTTATATATGTATTTTAGTTGCTTCTATCCTCAGAGAAAAGCTAAGAGATAGAGTTAATCTCCCATTCATTTTCTACTCAATCAAGAAGAGGATTTATGGCAAATTTTGCATCCTTATTCAGATTGCACACTCTGAGTTTGGGTGTGGGAGGGAGGGATAGGTGCTGAAAGTACATTCATTTAAGAACATTGCTTTTGTATCTGAGGTCTAGAGACACTCAGTAATCCAGAGCCAAATCAAATCTCAAAGCTAGATGATTTAGGAGCAATGCCCTTAGGGGGGAGTTTCAAAAGTTGAGGTGCTCAGTGTGTATACAACTTCCAGGAAAAATCGTCAGACCAAGATTTATTGCCGGAGCAAACTTGGGAATGTCTGAGAAATAACCTTACTACCATTCAGTTTCATGGAGGTCAATTATTTATCTGCCCCTCAGCTGGGTCCCAGATACAGACAAACCAGAAGCCCAAACCTCAGGTAACAGCTGAAAAGTGTGCAAATATAAACGTTCCAGGAAGGCACTGTATTAGGTGCACAGTCAGAATTACACTGATTTCATAGGCTTCAGAGCCTTATTCTTAACAGTCTTCTTAGAGTTACATGACTAGCAGGGTTAAAGAAGACCACACAGCATCCAATCTTAATTTTGATTTATGATTCTTATAAGAGAACTCTTACTTTGTCTTGACACCTAAGTGAAGATGGAATAGAATTTAAGCATTGCTTTTTTTGCACACTATTAGTAGACCAAAGGATAGAATTTGACTAGGAAACCTCTGATCTTCCTCAATTGTCTAAATGACTTCAGAATAAACTAAGCATGTATTGACTCACTGGAAGAGATCGATAGCAACTGTACAGTGGAGATTAAACCATTCAACAACCCATGTTGCATCAATATCTACAGAAAGAGTTAGACAATGCTGTACACTGTCTCAGAACTGTTCTGCTCTGATCTTAGAACTGTTCTTTAAACAAATCAGTTGGGAATATACAGTCAGCAGAGAGGTAAACAACATACACAGTCTCTATCAGCAGAGACCTTCATGCCATGTGTATGATTAGGAAAATAAGCATCAGAGTTAAGATATAAATCTCATAAAGTTAGATTAAAAATATTATCCAAATAGATGCTTTTGCTGGACATATTTGCATAATTGAACATGCATGTTTTAAAAATGTAGAAACATATTAAAGAAAAATAATTTAAATACCCAAGAAAAATACAAGGTGAGATAACAGTGTATGAGTAAAAACAATAACATTTAAAATAATAAAGCAGCAAATCATCAGTGAAACACTTAGCAAAGCAGAAAATTTTATCAAATGTGTGAGTTTGGGAGTGGTGGGAATGTTGAAAAAGTTTATGTGACAGAATCCCAAGAGCTCAAAGCAATTATAGTCACCATATTCTTAAAGTGAGACTGAGAGAGTGGACCTTAAAAAAGGTGAATTAGGTTAAATGTCTTCATAATAAGAAGTTGGGCACTACCATCCTTCTTCCTCCATACATCAAGAGGTAATCATTTCATCTTTACCCTAGCCTGAAACAGAGAAATTAGAATGTTGACCAGATATAACAGTGAACAGAAATTAAGCGCTAAAATAACCATACAGAAAAATGAAAATCTGCATAGTTAAAATAAGATCTCTTCATTTCTTTGTCCATTTTCTCCAATAATATTTTTAATATGCTAATATCCCTACAGGCAGAAAGTGGAAGAATTATTTTATTAGGAAAATCAAGAGCTTAGAAAAAATATTTACAAATAAGTAGAAAGGGGGAGTGGCACCAATGAAATGGTAGGAATCCTAGCCATTAGGTATGTTGTAAATAGTAAAAATTTTTTGTGTTTATATTGCATACAAAAATATCTAGATTCTGAAATTATTGAGAAAATTCCCAATGAGCACACCAAAAGTTCTTAATTGATTTGTATTGATAATTTTAGTGTTCCCTTTAATTCTGCTTAGTTAAGGTTTGGTATATTTTGTTAATATTTTCCTTTTATTTCTTTATATATTAAATCTTTAAACTTTGTGTAAAATTAAAATACTATATCAGTTTGCTAAAAAAGAAAGAAAAGAAAATTCCCCAATAAATCAAAAAACACAACTTAGTTTTTAAGTAAAAAGAAGACCATACAAGCAGCAAAAATAGTTTTATATTTGTGTGAACATTTATATATATGTATATATATATATATTCCTAAGTATATCATCAATATGTATTTGTATATAATCATATTAATCTGATAATATTAGTATGTAATATTTACAATATAAAGCTAGAATAATCTCAGGATTACTAGATAATATTTTGTACCCAAAATCTATAATAGGGCATATATAAAATATAATAGAAGAATTTAGATATTTTCTTAATTACTAAGTGAGCAAAAGATAAAATCAAATAAATAGAATAGAAAACATAATAACAAGTCAAAATTTGGAAACCAGGAAAATAAAATGTAATTGTAAAGAAATGTTTGGCTGTTTATAAACACAAAAGGAGAGCATTTGTATGAAAATTCAACCCCAGGACTATAAACAGAAGTGTTATTTTAATCTTTTATTAATATTAATATTTCATTGAGTTTGAATGCACATTACCATAAGTGGAAATATGTCCATTATTTGATGACTTTGTTGAGGGTGTGTGAGTAAAAGCATATTAATCCTCAGACAGGGAGTTGACAATTATGGTCTAACCTCTGCTTCAAAACTCTGCAGAACCTCCAGATCAGCCAGAAATCAAAGCATGTACAAGCATGCACAAATCATGTACAAGCATGTACAAATCAAAGCATGTATGAAGTCTTTCAGATTCTAAGGAATGAATCAACATTTTTCAAAACCCTTGTAGATATATAATCCTAGATTTTAAGTTTCAAACCTTCGTAGGTATCTTATTCCAGACTTTACTTTTAATCTTTTAGTTTTGACTATTGTCTGTGCCAAATATTACAAACTCAGGCACTTGAAGTAAACAGCCTTTTCTTTCTTTCTTTCTTTCTTTCTTTCTTTCTTTCTTTCTTTCTTTCTTTTTCTTTCTTTCTTTCTTTCTTTCTTTCTCTTTCTTTCTTTCTTTCTTTCTTCTTTCTTTCTTTTTTTTGTCACAGATTACTGGGTAAAGCATGTTTGTACTCTGGAGGAACTCTAAATCAGGTTAGATAAGGACATCTTTTTTGAATGGGGTCTTCCAATGAATTACCAGACAGAAAAAAATTATAAAATTCTCCACAAATGTGATTTTAAAGGACCTCTGACTTCATTCTACCCCTCTGGTTATCAGACCTTGATTGTGGGATGTTGGTTTCCAAGGCTACCAAGGAGCTAAAGGGAGAAAAAGAAGTAGGACAAGTTATAATGCTATAAAATTCACTGTTCTTACTAGAATTCAACTGTTTTTGTTGCATTAATGTTCCCCAGATTGCTGAAAAACTTAGGTTAATTTAGTCCTGAAAATTTTGATTGTGTTGATTTTTGCATGGGTTCTTGTTGCTTTTATGAAGGATAAAGTTTTTGGAAATCCTTACTATTATACTATATACTCACAATATATTGACAATCTCAAAATATATGTAGGTGTATATATATGTATTTGTATATATATGTGTGAAGGATTATGGAAAATAATATTCCTATAAAATAACTCCCCAAGAAAAATGAAGGGATGGTGTGACTTGAGAAACGGGAGAGGAAACTGATCAACCATTAAACCTCTCCCAGTGCATTCCTGATAACAATGGGCCCTGGGGAAAAGGGTGGATATGGAATGCTAGGCCCTAAACCTTGACCTTCCCAAGGTCAACCTAATCCTGAATGACATTGGGCAAGATTTGAACACTCATCCCTCAGCCTCTAATTTTAACCTGTACAGCTCGCCCCTGATGGTCAAAAACTGCACGTACACAATGACTACATCCTCCTCCTCCTACCCTATAAAATCAGGATCCCCCCTATAACTGGGGGCCATTTTCCATCTGGAAAGTCGACCCGAATGGGGCCATTTTTCCATCCAGAAAATGGACCCAAATGACGCCCGACTCTGCAAAGGAATAAAGGCTTCTCTGAATCCGTTGAGGTCTGCCTCCCATTTTTTCCTTTTTGCGCTTACATATGTGTACACACATATATGTATAAGTTGATTATGTCAATCATCAGAATGTACTTTAATATTAATGATTTTAAGGTACCTACGTTATCAAAAGCATCAAGATAAGACTGACACATTATATCATCTCAATCTGAAACCACATACTTTGAAATCTAAAGAATCCCATGGAAGAACCAGTGTCCAGATCGATAGTGGCTATTTCACAGTGATACCATGTTCAAATAAAAAAAATGAAGAAATATTGAATTATTTAAATGGTAAAACTCTTGAGCAGCTGAAAAGAGGTGAATAACTGAAAGAATTAAATACTCTTGGAGTTTCAAATCATCAAAACAAATTTGTTTGCTTCTATGAGTATGAAGAGTCAATGTTTTGAGAGACAAGGGAGTAAAAAAACAATACTGTTATATAACTGTTGTCTTGGCAAATAAGTTAGTTTGTGGGCAGTAATTGATTATCACATAAATTAAGAAGATAAACCAAAGGACAATGAGTTTTTATATATCAACTATTAATGAGGAGAATAGCTTCTAGATTAGAATTGGATATTTTCCAGAGGGAAGATGGACTGTATGGATAATTTCCACAGATTATTTTAGTCAGTTTGAATAAATCATACATAACAAAAGTACTTACTGAGAATAGACTATGTAATAACACTATAGTGTGATTTTATAAATATGGCCCATGTGGTCCTGGGAAAAAATACAAATATGTATATATGTATCTGTGTGCATGTGTGTGTGATATGTATGTTATATGAATTTATCTTCCCTTTTTTCTTATATTTTATTATGATTAGTACATATTAATTATACAAAATCATGGGTTTCATTGTAACAATATCATTTATGCATATAATGTACTTCGCTAGTATCCACACTCCCTATTTTGATGCTTCAATTTCTTTGGATCTTCTTGTGAATGTGCCCTTCATATACAAACCAAGTAAACCAGAGCCTTTCCTCCAGGTTCCCGCCTTCTGGGATATAATTCTCTTACTCTAATCCTTCCAGAGCCATGTATCAGACAACTAAGAAGGGAAACTATGTTTCAGAGCCTATTGAAGTTATTCAGACTAGCCAATCCTACTTTGTTAATGGCTCATTCCTTCCCCCAGGAACCCTGATAAAGACTCTTTCAGCCTCTCCCTCACTCTGCCACCTGGCTGGCCACAGCATTTCCCTAGGCAGTGTGTGGTGTGAAATGTCTACTGTCTCTAGAGAACTGTCCATATCTTCTGCCTTCACAACTGTAATTTTTGTGTCTGCATGTTTTGCCATATCTATTTTGAAAAAAATTCTAGATATCCTTAAAATAAAATACACACATTTATATGTATGAATATGTGTGTATGTTTATTATATTTAATTACTGATATGCACAAAAGATTATGATATTATATGCATAATTAGTCATGTGAATGATTTGTATAATACTACAGGTCAATAAATAAGAAATCAAATTTGATTTCTTTAACTTGGGGTACATCATCAGTTCACTTGGATACCCAGATTGCTTCTGCAGCTGTCCCTGTTGTTTTCATTGGATATGTTTGTCCAATGAAAACTTATAAATGTGCTTTGTCACATTTTTAATTTAGTGCTACTGATATGCTTTTCCTGATGCAAAAGCTTAAAGTAAGACAGTGGATAATATGTGGCTTTTCTTACATAATGCATTTATTTATATTTGAAAAGAAAGCATGTGAAATCACCTTGCTAGAAGACCTAAGAAATGAAAGAGATGACTGTGATATAATCCCTGCCCTGAGGATGTCATCAGGATGTGAGTAAAGAATAGAACTTATCAAGTACAGCACGGTAATTACTATAAGGGAGATATGATGTGCTGGGAGGAATCAGATCATTTCCAACTGGGAGGAATCAGGAGGATTAACAAGTAGAAAGCAAGATTTGAACTCAACTTTGAATAAAGAGTTAAACCTTGATAGAAAGAGCAATAGAAATAAGAGCCTTCTAACAGAGGCAGTAATATGCTGGAAAATAAGGACGGATAAAATGTGCACACAGGCTACAGTACTGGTTGATCAGCGCATCAGTCAATTTTAAAAGAGATTTATTTTAAAAATAATATTTTAAGCAATTGTGTGGGTCAAATAAAAGAGGACCTTGAATAGTATAGCAAGCTCTTTGAAATTTTTAAAATTATTTTAAAAATTATTTTGGGTATAAACCGAGGAGTGGGATAACTAGGTCAAAAGGTGGGTTCATTCCAAGTTTTCTGAGGAATCTCCATACTGCTTTCCAGAGTGGCTGAACCAATTTGCAACTCCACCAGCAATGTAAAAGTGTGCCTTTTTCCCCACATCCACACCAACATCTCTTATTTTTTGTGTTCTTGATACTAGCCATTCTAATTGGAATAAGATGAAATCTTAGAGTTGTTTTAATTTGCATTTCTCTAATTACTAGAGATGTTGAACACTTTGGAGATTATCATGCTAAGTGAAACAAGCCAATCCCCAAAAAACAAAGGCCAAATATTTTGCCTGTTAAGTGGATGATAATATAAAATCTGGTTGGGGGAATGGGAGGTGAGAGAAGAATGGAGGAACTTTAGATTATGTAGGGGGAAATGAGAGGGGTAGGGGCAGGGAGTTGAAAAATGGTGGAATGAGAGAAACATCATAACCTTATGTACATGTATGATTAACAATAATAATATGAATGTACATCATGCACAACCATAGAAATGAAAATTTGTACACCATATGTGTACAATGAATCAAAATGAAATCTGTAAAAAATTAAAAATTAAAAACAATTATTTTGTTATTTGCATGTACAAATACAGCATAATGAATCCTATTATTATGTATAATTATGCACCAAAAAATCTGTAAAATAAATATATATAAATATACACATACATATATATACACCCACATATATATATGATGGAATATTACTCAGC
Source organism: Glaucomys volans (assembly GCA_020662805.1). Lineage (NCBI taxonomy): Eukaryota > Metazoa > Chordata > Mammalia > Rodentia > Sciuridae > Glaucomys > Glaucomys volans. The sequence continues at coordinate 320,692 of JAJEJO010002436.1, forward strand.
TTTAAAGAAGAATGAAATTATGACATTTGTTGGTAAATGGATGGAGTTAGAGAATATCATGCTAAGTGAAATAAATCAAACCTAAAAAACAAAAGTCTGAATGTTTTCTCTCATATGTGGATGCTAATTCACAATAAGGGCGTGGATAGGGAAGAATAGAGTTACCTTATACTAGGTAGGGGGAGGGGAAGGGGTATAGGGGTAGGAATGATAGAAGAGTGAAGCAGACATTATTACTTCATGTACACATATATATGACTGCATGACCGATATGATCCTACAATATGTATAATCAGAAAAATGAGAGATTACACTTCATTTTTGTATGATCTATCAAAATTTATAAATGCATTCTACTGTCATGCGCAACAAATTAGATCAAATTTTTATAAATGGAGTTTTGAAAAGTACTTGAGTAATTGATCTTGTCCTCTTCTTTCTTTACAGAAATGAATGTGAGAACACTCCTGGGTTTGCATTTTAAAGACAAGAGTGGCAGATTTAAGTGCCTCAAGCCATTCCAGATAACAGCATCCACTATCAGGATAAGAAAGATGTAGAAGGGCTTAGGCAGCCAGGGCAAGATGTCAAGTGAGGAGATTTGGAGCAGGGCCAGCACAAAGGATCATGGAGAGAGTCTTCTAATGAGGTCAACTTCCTGCTTGAGGAAAGTTCTTGTGGACACAAGCAAGGGACCCAATCAGACAGACACTTCCATACTTGTGCTCCTATGTGGGGTATCCAATAGGAAAACTAAAACAGACACGTTGACAGAGGGGGCACCAGTCAATAATAGTGAGGAAAGTGTGGACAGGGGAGGAGATAAGAAAGGAAGAAATACCAGAGACCATAAAAAGAATCAACCAAAACTCCCCCACCAGATTCCCAGCTCTGGGGCCTCTTCTTGTTGGAGAAGTCTGTGTCTGTTGCTTCTTGCTTGCTATCTCTGTGCTCTGTTCTTCAATTCCTTGCTAAACTGAGACAATGAGCCCAGCACCCTAGACAGTAACAAGGAGAGAATCCGATACCCAATGCCCAGCCCTCAAGCATGGGGTGAGCCAAGATTTTCACAGCACTTGTATGACCCTGTAGATAATTGCATATATCTTGTTGTGTGTCACTGAGACTTTATGGTTTGTTCTTATTGTATTATTTGATCAGCAAAGTAGAAAGTATTACGGTAAAAAATTTTACACTTCAAAACATATTTTGTTGTTAAGATTTCTCTACAGGATAATTTTCTGCATTGCATGCCATTTCAAAGGGTCTCCTTAAGAAATAATATAACTCAATAATGGATCTGTGGATTTTGACAATGGCAGATGGAGACAAAAAGCCTTATACTTGTTCCACCAGGAGGTGTGCACTGCTGCATGGCTATTCTATATTTCTTCCTTGATAAAGCTCCAGGAATCTATAAAATCATTAGGCATCCAAATGTAAAGAATAGCATGTAGGCAAAGTGAAAGAAAATAATAAAATAAAGAAAAACCTAAAATGTTAAAAATGTTATTCCCTTTTTTAGTACATCCTCTGCTCTATTTATTTCTGAGACAGGATCTTAAAAATTTGCATAGGGCTTCACTAAGTTACTGAGACTGGCCTCGATCTTGAGAACCTCCTGCCCCAGCTTTCCAAGTAGCTGGGATTAGAGGCATGCAACATTGTGCCTGACTTAACTGTTATTTCTTAGGACTCATCCATCTTGTCTTGATGAGGAAATAGAAGTTTATTCAATTAGTTCTCAGGTCACCAACTTATCCTTCACTTTAGATATCCCTGAATTTTCTTAAACAACTAGATTTAGGATTGCTTGTAAAATGTTAAGTAGAGAAAGTAGTATTTTTTTCAGTTATTACTCTTTTTATTAGATTTATTTATTCTAGTTGGTTAAAATACATAATAGACTACATACTTTGAAAAGTATCATAATTTGAAAGGAAAGCAGTAAGTTGGTTTCAAGCACCATGTTTCACCATTCAATATATACACTAAATTAATGTAAACTAAATCAAGACTAAAGTGTTTGTCATCCTATTTTCTTTGTATGAAAAACAATTTTTATTATAACTATAATTATATGACCTGTTTTCCTGTTAATGTTCATTAAAAGGATGATTTGAATTCTCTTATTAATTGCAATGCAGCAGTTGAGAGGATATAAAGATCACGTGACTTGTTTACCTATGAGTTGTTTTACAGAAACTGAAATTACATAACAACAATCTTGTTAATTCTTAACTTTTAATGATTTTGACAACCTAAATTTAAATCAGCCTGCAGGTGCATGAATAAGATATTATTAGTTAAGGTTCTGAGATATTATTTCTATAATAAAAGCAACTTATTATAGAAATGTTATTCCCAAATAGAATGATGAAGATTCCTTTATACAGTTCTCCTAGAACTCTTCTCTTTAGAACCAGCTAGCTAAACTTTTCATTAAGTGGATGCAATTTCTTAAAAATAATCATATGCTTGTAAACCTCAGGCATCAATTCTAAGATACAGGAGAAAGTCTATTTTTTTTTAAACCTAAATATTCCATCTAACTTAAATTCTTTTAAGTTTAATAGAGTCTAGTTTTGTAAACTAATTTTTGGAAACTTTTGATGATAATGATGTTGATAATGATGATGACAATCATGATATTCTTGCAGACTGCTTAATATAATTGACAATTACACCAAATGAGAAGCTCTCATTGCCCCATGCGAGATAAAGACATAGCCTGTTGCTATAATTTCTTTAAAAAAAAAATTGATCAGTCACATAATAGTGTCAAAGGTACTACTTTTTAAAAGCCATTTGTTTAAAAAGATGATCACTCTAGTATTTCCTAAAATGTAGTGTTTATAGTGCTTATAAATTGTTTATAGTGTAAAAACAGCTAAAATATTGGTTTTGTGGCCTGGATTTGTGGCCTGGTTTTGACATTTACTGAGCACATTTATACTTGATATGCAATTTTTTTCTTTCTTAGCAAATTAAAAAAGCCTATTCTCAATAATTATAGTCATAATTAATGACTGACCATAAAATATTTTTGAAATTTAAAAATGTAATAAATACATATGAACATACATGTCTGTATGCGTGTGTGTGTGTGTGTGTGTGTGTGTGCAACTTTTTCTTTGGTAATATTAAGGAAATTATTAAAAATAACTATGCTTTTGTCACCTTAAAACCTTCATCTCAGGGTTAAGTATTGAGTATATACTGCCCCATGTTTAGGGAATTCCTAAAATAAGTAGATGATTAAAAGATTTCACATTTTTTAATAAAGTCCCATGTTATTGGGACTTCTTTCCTGTCTACCCTTGTTTAAGCCAATCTAAGCTCCCGACAGGGCCTTGAGCCCATTATGCCTATTGTCGTCCCTAACCTTTCACATGCTATGTATATAAGAATATTTTCATCCCTTGGGTCCCAGCTTGAGACATTATTTTGCAGACACTCCTTCTGAAACCATTGTCTAAATGATATCTTCTACAACAGCATATTTTTCTCACAGAACCACTGTTCTTCCCAGTTTGCACTTATCATAATTCACATTTCTTTACTATCTTTTTCATGACTTCTCTCTTCCACTGGATCCATAAATTTATTCTATAAAACCAGTCACAAATACATTGCAGAGTGCATAATACGTGCTCATTAAATATTTTGACAAAGAATGAAAACCGGAAGGGTATTGGGAATGATTAAATGAAGGAATGAGCAAAGATAAAGAATAGACAGAAAATATTCCAAATTCAACATTAAATCAAACAACTGCAACATTTCCAAATCCTTTCATTTCCAGGAAGTAATTCATTGAAATTTGAAGTGTGTAACAAAAAAAAAATGCATGTCAATACAAGGTGTTTTTCGTAGAAAGTTAAAATGAAGAAATATAAATAACAAACAGATCTCAGAAACATGGTACTTTGTCAATCATTGTTTTGGAAAGCCTGTTATAAAATCCCCTAGTAGGGTAGTATTCACCTAGTCAAGCTAATCTATTTGAATATATATATTCAATTATTTAGCCACATGAAAATCACCAATTTACTCCCAACTCATTAATCCTAACATTTTGTGACCATAAGTCATTCTACTCCTGTCCTTCTGTCTCTGGTTGATCAATTTGAATTCATTGATCCATCTTTATGAACATTTTCTCCACTGCACACAACTCTGTTTACTCTGTGCTGGTCCTCTGTAGTTGAATGCTTGTGGTGAAGGATCCACAGCTCTATTGATAATTCTCTTTCTAACAGATGCATGGAATTTGTGGCTGTGCATCTTCAAATAGTGCTCAGTAGTACTGCAAAACCTTCCCTTTATGATTGCTTTCCCTCAAGACAAAAGTCATAAGCATGAGGTAGATATACACAAGAACACACTGAAATCAATATGGTTTCTTATTGCCTCTGTCCTTGGTGACAAGGATAAACTGCAGAACTGGAATCTCTTGTCACAGACCTAAGCAGTACATCTGGCCAGAGACAGAGAAGAAGAATCTAGGGAAAAGTAGAGCAACTGCACGCCCAGGTGCTGTTTCACACTAAGCAGGTGAGCAGCAGAAACTAAAGTGTGTGAACTACGCAATGACAGCTAATTCTTTTCTGCCTTTCAAATAGTTAAAGAATCTCTCTTGACACTAACTCTAATAGAAACGTTCAATAAAGGAAATGCTGGGGAATAAAATCATTTCCCAGAAATTCTGGAAAGTTAGATTGACACACTGCAAAGTCATCACAATTCCAATCCAAATTCCACACTCCACAACAGTATGCCAACTAAGCTTTTCTCCAGCACTACTGTGAAGCCAATTTCTGTTCTGATTTCACAAGATCTCTTGTAAGGTTTTTGTATGGTTATTGATTTAAGTAATTAATTACAATTGTAAAGTTGGAAGAAGTCTGGCAGTTATGTTTCTGCACAATACTAGTAAATTCCTGTCTTATGGAAGGAGAAATGACTACCAGAGAGACCTTTTTATCATATGGAGTCAGAAATCATAATTCTCAGAGAAGATAAACCAAGAGGCAATAAGGACCTTATATCATCTTCCCTGAGATATACCAGGATGGTACATAAGCAGATTCTAGAAATCCAAGACAAATAATATATCATACTTCTTTGCTGAGATTTAAATACTGAATAGTCCTGAGAATGGTTTCTCACACACGAGTTGTGTCTAAAGCCAGAGTCACATGCCTTTCCTGAAGTCAATACTGAGAGAAGTTGAGACGGAAATTGCTATTCAGATGTTGCTAGCAGTTGGCATGAAGTTATTTATCAAAAGTTTCTTAGATAATATTTCAGAATTATCAAAGAAAAATAATATAATGAGGAAGTTATGTGTATAAAAAGGTCTATGCAATGAAATTACTGTTTCCAAGAATTATGTTGTAATGAAGACAAATGAAAAGCCAACAACTTCTAGATCAAATAATTCTTAACTCAGAGTACATTCCTATCATACATTTTTAAAAGTTGTATATATTCTTGTATGTTATTTAAACTGTGGAAGCACATATTATTTAGACATTTAAATGCTAATTAATTTTATATCTAGAACCATATAGTTCACAGGAATAAGGAAGTAACAAAAATAAAATGTGTGTGTGTGTGTGAGTGTGTGTGTGTGTGTGTGTGTGTGTGTGTGTTGAGGCTTCTCTAGCCTGTATGTATCTCTAAACTTTTCCAAATTCTTCCTGCAAACCAGTTTCAAAGGCATTTGAGCTACATGATCGGGTTTTATCACAACAAAGACCCCACTCTCAGTGCCAATTTCTATGTTAGCGTTTTGTTACTGCGACCAAAATACTTAACAAGAAAAACTTCAAAGAGGAACTGTTTATTTTAGATCATGGTTTCAGAGTTCTCACTCTGCTTGACTGAATCCATTGCTCTGGTTCCGAGGTGAGGCAGAACATCATGATGAAAGCATGTGCTGGCTCATGGCATTGAGGAATCCAAAAGAGAAAGAAGAGAGTTGGACACCATATAATCCCCAAAGCACCATCCATTCCCAGTGACCTTCTTCCTCCAGCTATGGACTTACCTATAGCTACTGGACAGTAGTCCATTTAAATTATTAATATATTAATCAGAGAGATTAATCCCATTATGTAGTTACAGTTGTGATCACTACCTAAAACCACCATTTCTGAAACTTGCTGCAATGGGGATGGTGTTTTCAAAACATGAGTTTTTGTGGGGACATTTCTACATACAAACCATAACACAATTCTTTGAGAAAGATGTTGATCTGTGTTTTTCAGTTGGGTCAGATTTCTTTAACATTCATCGGATAATATTCTAACTAACCAAAAGTATACTCTTTTGTAACGGAGAAAAAAAAATCAATCCCCTTAAATGTGTTTGTTAGGACTGAAATTTCAGAGCCAAATTGACTCCAAGTCTAATAGGTAGCCAACTTGAACTTTCTCTCAGTTACTCCCCACATTCTACTATCACGTGATCCCCTTCATGGAAAAGAAAGGAAAAGTACCACCATGACATGGAGTCTATATCTGAATGAGCTGGGGCTGAAGAATCATTGTGTGTAGATACCCAGAAGGCACCTGTAGTCAGCAGTTTGAGGTCATCCTTAGAATTCACACTACAGCAGCTTTCAGTAACACACATTTATTATCTCACAGTTTTCTTGGGCTGGATTCCAGGTACAGCTTAGATGAGTCCTTTGCTTAGGATCTCAGAGGGCTGCAATCAATCAAGACACTGGCCAGGCGCCATACCTTTCAGAATTTCGAGTTCTTCTTCCCAGTTCACGTGGCTGTTTGCAAAATTCAGCTTCTTTCTACTTTGAGACTGATGTCCTGTTTTCTGCTGGATTTTAGACATGGGTCATTTCAGCTCCTAAAGGCCAGGTGCAGCTTGTACCCAGTGACACTCTGACAGACCTGTGCACAACATTGTAACTTAATTTCTCACTATAATATGAATTTAAACAACTTGTATAAACTTTTCTTCACAAAACTTAATAAGGTATTCTCACAGTGTTTAGAAAAATGTCCTGCATTACTGAAGTAGTAGTTGCAGGCCCACATTCAAATATAGACCTCTCTTACTGTCACTCCCAATTCTTAAAATTTTCTCTGATTCACTGTGACATGCTAGAAAATACATATTTGGTTTCTGTCCCCAGTTCCTGACACAGAGGTCCTGAAGCCCTTGTAATTTCCTGGGAAGTAGGAGCATTTGTTGTTATTGTTTTTGTTGTCTTACAGAAGCAACAGTTTGATAGCTTCAGAATGGGAATTAACGACCAGAAAAATCAATTTATGGCATAAAGTTTGGTTCTTTTGGCCCGTTCCTCCATTCTCTGGAAAAAAGAGAGGGATTAGAAATTGAGTTAATAATTAATCATGCCTACATGATGAAACTTCCACAAATATCTCTTAATAGGGTTTCAGAGAGCTTCTGGGTTGTCAAACACTTTCATGTGCCAGAAAGGTCATGTACCTCAACTCCACAGGGCCAGAGTTTCTGCAATAGGGACCCCTCTGGAACTTGCCCATGTATAAATAACTTCATCTGGCCATTAATCTATGTCTTTATAATATCCTATATAATATACCTACAAATGTAAATATTCTCCTGAATTCTGTGAGCTTTCATTGCTCACAAATTACTGAATCTGAGGAGGGGACCATTGGAAACCACAATTTGTAACCAAGTCACACAGAAATGTGGGTAACGTCAGTATCCACTAGTTGCTATTGACATCTAAGGGAGAGGTCAGTCATGTGGACCTGGACCCTTAACCTGTGGTATCATAACTAAATTGTAGTCCTTTGTCCTGAGAGTTTGAGAATTAGTGGTTTTAGAAAATCTGCACACATTTGTCATCAGAAGTGAAGTATCATGTGAGAATAAATAAAAGCAGCATGTTTCTCCTTTTTATTCACATAAATATGTATGAGAAAATATAGAGACGTTTCTGTAGTTAAGAACTCACAAATACTGTTTGATCCCTGAATCTCTTAGATCCTCTGATATCATGTGACAACGACAGAAAGTCAATATAATTAAAGAACAGGCTTCAGTGAGATTTAAACTTAGTAATATGTATGTATTTCATTAATAAGTATGTAGGCTCATAGCATATATGATAAAAAACCCAGTAAAAACAGTTAAAACTCACAAAGAACACATTACCCAGACTGCAATATGTTCATTTCCACTGAAATAAAGGTGTTATTCATTTAAATTTTCTCCCTGAATATTTCTTTAGAAATCCAAGTTATACCAAGGACTCATTATTGTTTATGTGTTCCCTTATTGTATGCTTTACCTCCAATTCTTTAGTCATCTTACTATACTATAATACCAGATAAAAAATTGTAGCCCATTACATTAAATCTCGGAATGGCATGAATTGTAGGAATCATTTCCTCTAAATATTTCATTTAATAAAAGAGGGAGAGTATGAATGATAGAATAATTTGATAAATATTGCTAATAGGGAAAAGGGAATAAGTAGTATACCAGGTGAGGAAGCAGTAGTCCTTGGTTAAATGCACTGACTGCAAAATTGGAAATTAAAAAATAATTTACCAGAAAAAAAGAAAAACACAAGAAAGAAAAATTACAAGTATCCCTCAGAAATATATGACGCACTTTAAAAGCAATAGATTGAAGTATTTTCTTCCTTCTGAAAAGATGCCAGTAAATGGTTCTTTGAATTACAAAAAAAACAGGAATTGGAAAGACACGAGTTCAAATCCCAGTTCCAACTCTGTTCATTTGTGTAACTTCGATGAGATAACTTTTCTTTTCCCTCAGATTCCTATTTCAATGTGATATAAAAGATTTAGAAAAATGCTTTGCACATAGCAGGGACTGTATATCTGGTAACTGAGGTAAAGTATTATTGGCTTAGTTACAACTAATGGAAAGAAATTGTGCTAGATCATTTTCGCTTGGCTCTTGGATTTCCTAACACAGAGTCTCAAATATCAACTTTCTCCTGGTTACTCTGACAAGATATCTAGTAATAGATTTTCATAACTTTCTTTTGTTTGATTTCAACAATGATTCCTATTTTTGATCATTCAAGCACTTATTTTTTAAATGCTTAATGAGGAATTGCTATGTGCAAGGCAATTTTTTTTCTAGATTATGTGGACAAAAGGAGGACAAAACATTGAAACTTCATGCTCCTTAATTCTTTTAGGTCTCGAAGGAAGTAAAAATTTATAGAGTACTAGTAAAAGTTCATCTTTATCTTGCCCTTTAACTTCTGCTTGGGTTAGCCAATAAACAGTGTCAACAGCTTATTAGGGACAGTCAAAGTGAAATGAGGGATTTTGTTTCATTAGCTTCCTCTCTATAAATTCAAAGCACCCACATTCAGTCAACTGTCCCCTCTAGTAATCCCTGCAGTCCTGTGCACAGTGGCAGAACTCACTGGGCTTCTCCATCCACATTGATTTCCATTAAACATGCCCACACATTGGATTTGATCACTTACTTAACCTATCTGAGGGTGCCATCTATTTTTACACATAAACCCTGGAGCACATACTTCAAACCTGAAAGGTAAATTATCTTAGATGCCATGAGATCATTTTTGATCAGGGTACTCTAGGATCTTAGGACCTAGTGGGTCAGAGAAAGTAAAACCATAACTAAGAACAACTATTTTATTACCTCTCCACAGTTAACAATGTATACAGAGCTGTAGGCGACTAGGTGGGAAATATAGGAATGTGGGTTATGTGCCTTTACATCTATACAATGCTTTTGTACTTCTAAAAGTTCTAAAGCAAAGTTAATTGTGTTAACAGGTACCACTGCAAACTTAGTTTGCCTGTCTCCCTTCCTCATGACCTTCCATCGCATGCCTTCAGTGTCATTAAAGAGAATACCATTCTCCTCCTCACTCCAAAAGGATATGTTGCAGCAGCCTTTAATAGCTTTCTCCTTTTTATTACAATAATCATTCAGTTACTAGTTTTAAAAATGATTAATAAACAATTCCTATGTGTCAGGAAACTCCCTAGGTTGTTGGATATAAGACAAAACACGGGAGATAAATCATCATAGAAAAGTAAGCAACATAAGTAAGAAAGTGTTAGATTTCTATATTTCTAAAAATGGAAAAATAGTGATGAAGAAGAGAAAATTGTGATGATTACCATAAAGGACTTTTTCTAAAGTTGCTATCATAGAGAATAAGGTATGGTGGTGCTCAAATTCTTCCTATTATCCAACGTCTAACATAAATCAATATCTCCTGAAATAATATCCCTCTCCTCTAAACATCCACATTTTATTTTCCCTTTTAAGATCCAACTATTTGTGACCTGATTATGGAATATACCCACCATAATGTATCTTCATTTTCTAAGAAGTTCTGATCAAATTATCTGTTCTTCATAGCATTTATCCATAGTATCCTTTCAAAAAATGCTAAATACCTAAAAAATCAAAATATTCAAAGATATTAAATAAATCAAAATATCTGTTAAATTGAAGGAAATTAACAAAGATGAATCAAATTATTGCATGATATCTATTAAATCAGTGCCTTAATAATGACCCAAATGTTAGTCAAAATTGTCATGTTATTTGAAATTTAAATGAAATTGAATGTATCCACCTATCTACCTTCTATGGGAAGTTTCATGACCTCAGCATTTCTGTGAATTTCTAAAGGCCTTTTGTTCACATGGATATTTTGACTCTGTGTTCCTGCTCCTGCCAAGGAGTCAATTCCTTCTTCTTGTCAGCTCTTTCTACAGCTGTCTTTCTTCTGTTTCCCAAGTTAAGACATGGAACTTGAGTTCTATTTCCATGACTAAAATTAAACACATGAACAAACACAGAAGAAAACAGTAACAACAGGCATGTGTCCAAATCCCCATTTATATAAGGAAGAATTACTTTATCCAGATTCCTGGTCCCTGGATCCAGACCCAGACTTCTTTCCAGTTTCCAACCCCTTTTTGTCCAGGACCCAGCACCCCTCCTCCTTGGACTTCTTGCTTCCTACATTCCCCCACCCCTCTCCCCAGAGCAAAGAAAACAAAAGCTCAGATTCCTTCTTCTACTATGCACAGCTCTTCATCTCCAACTCAGCCTCAGACCTCATTCCACATATTCAAGGACTACTTAATGTTGCTGATTAAACAAAATTGACACTCTTTACTAACAAAGAGCAACTGGCAGGATCTTATATCTTCATATTTTCTATTACTTTCTCTCTCATCAATCTCTGTAAATGGACAATAAGAGCCAAAAGGATTATTTTACCCAGTATAAGTTACTTAAAATAAACACGCAGTTTTGTGTACATACATTCTCGCTCTAATGAACATTTTAAAAAACCAGAAATGGAAGTTCAAGTTTTGAATTTAATAATATACATGTTTTCTTAATTTTGAACTTTGGGTCTTCCAAAAATAGAAAGCTGTATTACTGCCAACTCTAATACAATAAAATATCTTATGAGGTAATGTAGATAAACCTACAACAGTCCCAAAATAAATTAATTTGGGAAGCATTTTATTAGCATATTCATCATTTAATTGTTTGTTCCAACTGATAGTTAGATGTTTACTATATAGTGGCCTTATTGAAAAGGATACCTGCCCACACAGCCAAAGTGGCCGATGGGTTTCATTGGGTTCTGTATTCACTGGTTCTTGCAAGTCCATAGAAAGAATGTCAAGTGAGTCACACAGAGTAACAGCAGGAGTTTATTATAAAAAGTTAAATTAGGATAAAATACAGCACAGGTACTGTAGAGACCATCCCTGTACGGAACAGCATGGTTCTCAATGAGTATGGGGTTTTTAGGGTTTTGGATTCCTTTATTCTGTTCTTAGTTTCCTGTTTCCCCCACCCCTCTTAAGTGGTTTGTCATCCTTTCTACAACCCTCAGCAAATTTTCTTTGTGAGGGTCCTGAAGGCCTTGTCAGGGTGGGTGTGACATGATCTTGAAACAATAGTTCCCTTCAGGGGTTGTAATTAACTGTGGTTGGGAAGGTTTGGCACACCAGTTCCCATTTTCAGATGCTTGCAGGTTTTTATGTTTCCCTGTGGTTGTCCTGTGACTGCTGGACTACCTTTGATGTAAATATCTGGTGTCCTCCCTGTAAGTTACTGCCCTTGATTATTCTTCCCCCACCCACAGGTTCATGGTTGACTAGTTACCTAACAGCCTCAGGGACTATACTGGGAGCAGGACAGTGACACAGGGACATGATACTACCTTCTGGAGCTTGTAGTCTGGCACAGATGACAAATAGGAACAAGTTGCTACAAAAGTCCCTGATGATAAAATGTTTGAATAATATTGGAGCATACAAAAAACAACAAAAAAATGTTCTTTACCTGGAGAACTGCAGAATGATTAAAAATTAGTGAGCTAGTATTAACCCAAATATGTTACATGCATGGGTCACTAGATAAGTTCAGGAGGTTCTAAACAAGTGCATTTTGTTCTTTGAATTTCATTTTGCTCTTTTTACAGGCATGCCTTAGAGATGACCTAGCATTATATCTTGTTGTACCCAGATCACAAATCCCCAAAGACCACCAGGGAGCCGTCTCGGATGCAAAGGCAAGAGGGCCTTTATTGCAAGCTCGAACTAGGAATCTTAAACATTCACTGATGCAGAGGTACTGGCTGAGAGCCCCAAGTCCTGATTCAGTGGTATTTTTATGAGCTCCACAGTAGAGCGGGAAATTTGAACAAAGCAAGGTACATGATTGGCTGATCTTTCAACATACATGGTTTGCATGCCTCCATTGGCTTAAGGTACCCAGGTCTTAACATATTGACTCATGGTTTGGAATGTTGGACATTGGCTTGTCAGCTCCCAATTGGTTGTTTGCTAAAGGCCAGTCCTAATCTTGACCTATGTGGTATGCTCTTCTTCTAGTGGCCTTCCTGGAATCAGCTATCTGAGCTGCAGGGAATAGAAATCTAGGCATGGAATCTTTTATGCCCTAAATGCAGCCTGTCATGGCCGTGGTTTGGTTCCCTTTTCAATCTAAAAAATATACATGCCTTAGTTAAAAGATACTTTATTGCTAAATAAGGCTAACAATGATTTAAACTTTCTGGGAGCCTTCTTATTTCTTCTGATGAAAAGTTTTGCCTCAATATTGATAGCTGGTAACTGGTCAGGGTGCTGTTCACTGGAGGTTTTGACTGTGGGCAATATATTAAAATAAGACAGGTTTGTGGTGTCAATCAACTTTACCTTTTTGAAAAATTTCTCTCTACCATGTAATGCGGCTTTAACTAAAGTACATCTTCTTTAAAATTGGAGTTAATTCTTTCAATTCCTGATTCTGCTTTATCAGTTAAGTTTATGTCATACTCAAGATCCTTTATTGTCATTTCATCCATGTGTATAGCATTTTTACCAGGATTAATTTCCATCTCCCCCATAAGAAACAAATAACTCCTCACCCACCGAAGTTTGATTGTGAGATTGCAGCAATTCAATAACATTAGCAGGCTCCAATTTTAATTCTACTTCTTTTGTTATTTTCACTACTTTTTTGTTATTTCCACTACATCTGGAATTATTTTCTCCCCTGAAGTCTTGAACTCCTCAAAGTCATCTATGAGGATTGGAATTAACATCTTCCAAACTCCTATTAATGTTGGCATGAATCAAAAATGTTCTTATGGCCTCCAGAATGTTTAATACATTCTAGAAAGTTTGCAATGTACTTTGCTAAGATCCATCAGAGGAATCAGTAGCTATGGCAGCCACAGCCCTATAAAATGTATTTTTTAAGTAATAAGAGTTGAAAGACAAAATTAATCCTTGATTCATGGGCTGCTGAATGGATATTGTGTTAGTAGGAACGAAAACAACATTAATCTTGTACATCTCCTTCAAAGCTCTTGGGGGACCAGGTAACTTGTCAGTAAGCAAGTAATATTTTGAAAGGTTTTTTTTTTACCTGAGTAGAACTCAACAGTGGGTTTAAAATATTCAGGTAAGTCATGTGGTAAACAGATATGCTGTCATTGAGGCTTTGTTGTTCCATTCCTAGGCAGGACAGATACAGTGTAATTCCTAAGGGCCCTCCTATTTTCAGAATGGTAAGTGAACACTGGCTTCAACTTAAAGTCACCAGCTACATTAGTCATGAACAAGAGAGTCAGTCTCTTCTTTGAAGTTCTGAAGCCAGGAGTAAGCAGAGGTGTTTTCTTTTCCTGTTCTCCCTCTTCCCCTCCCTATCCTGGGGTTGGCTGGGGAGGGTGGGGACGGGAGGTGAGCAGAATTACCTTTTTCCCATCACACACTCACACCCACCACGGGAACCAAGTAATTCAAACTTCAGGGATGCACCATAATATTTTAGGAATGTCTGTCTCCCAAATTAACAAGTGAATCACAACCCCCCAACAGGGAACACCTGGAATGAATCACTTCTTTAAAAACTCTCTGTTCTCCAGGATGGGGAGAATTTGTCTCTGTGACAGGAGTCTCCTCTGCTTCTCCTTTGCTAGCAAAGCAATGCACTTTCTTTTCTTTTTCCTTTTTCTCAAAACTCTGTCCTCATTATTGAATTGGTATTGTTATATGCCCCAAAAAGATTCTCAAATACCATGAAGAGGGAGAGTCAGCCCCACCCAAATTCCTTTCCCTTCCTATAGACCCACCCAAATTCCTTTCCCTTCCTGTAGCCCACCCAAATTCCTTTTCTTTCCTGTAGACTCACCCTAATCTCTTCCTCCCCCCACCCGACCCACTCTAATCCAATCCCTCCCTATAGACCCGCCCTAATCCCTTCCCTGAAAATGCTGGCAATAAAAGAACTAATGCACGATCCCGCGGCATACCGCTTTTAGGTGTATGGGTGCTCGTCCCTGGCCAGCCAAAAATAAAAAATAAAGGCTTCTTTTGACTTTACATGATCGCCTTGCATGATCTTATTTTCGTTGAGTATAACATTTGGAGGTCCCACCGAGATTTAATTTCTCCAAGCCCTCATGCCTAAATTGGCCTCCTGTGATTGTTTCCTGAGAACCCTCACCCTGAGTAGAGGGGAGCTCCTGAGAGACATGCCTCAGCCTCACTCTTGGGGGGACTCCAGCCCATCTTCAGGACGCTCTTCTGGACGAAGTCACCTGGTGCTCTGTCTGGTTCGGGAGCCAGCTATCTGTATCTGGGGGAACGTGGTCAGACTGGATGCAGTCAGTTACACCAGTCCCAGGTCAGGGCAAGACATTGCTCCTGTCCATTGGTAGGCCTTCTCATAAGGCCTAGTCTGACTGGTAGGCCCCTTGTGGGCCCAGTCTGATAGGTTGCATGGGGCCTAATCTGGTCAGCCGATGGCTGTCTGTTTTGTATTTGTCTTGTCAGTGTGGTTCATGGCCATTTGTGATTCCTATGCTTTGCTTTGCTTTCTGTGTCACGTCACTCTCCAAGACAGTCTACTATGGGAGAAAGTCAGTCAACCATGTGCCCCACTGTTCTAACTTGTTTTTTAGGTAATTTTTAGGACTTCCAAGAACATACTGCTGACTATGGAGCTTCTGTTAATGAATTTAACTTAGAAAAGTTTTGTGAATCAGAATGGCCCACTTTCAAGGTTGATTGGCCCCTGCCCCTTCAGGAGATGGCCGAACTCCCTACCACCCTCAAGGTCCAAAATGACCAAATCATCCTGACCAGGTGCCTTACATTTAAATTTGGATTAACATGCTAACAGGTAAGCCAAAATGATTTAAGCATTGCCTTTCAGATTCCGCACCTCTAGTTCGGGAGCTAGGAGAGGCTGCACTGGTTTGAAGACAAACGCCAGACCAGACTTAAATGTATCTACTGCTGCTGCTAATCCCTCAAGACTCAGGTAACTCTTCCAAATCCCAGGACTGAAGGAAGGAAAAAAGGGGGGGGGGGGGGGGGTCCTGGCACCCGCCCTCTCACTCTCCTGCAGGGTGATGGGGAGAAGGAACCAGATCCAACCCCACCCCAGTGTTACAGCTCCCCCACAGCGAATTGTTTTGCAATATGTAAATGACATGTACCTCCACCTAGGAGGAATAACAAAAGCCCATTATAGAGCTCTTAAGCATTCAAAACCTATTCTGATAAAAATGGTTAAAAATGCCATAGGCATCAGGTTTCTGCTAGAACCAAATCTCAAGTAGGACTTAACATTGAAATGATAATAGGGGAAGCCAAAAGCCCTGTAGGAGACCAATTTCCAAGGGAAAAAAAAAACAGAGAGGAGTCAACATATTGGAGGGGGAAAATGGAAGATTCTAGGTATGAAAATGTACTCAGTAGAATTAAAGAGAGGATGTTTCTGGGTAAAAAGTCTGTGTGTGGATAAAGGGCAAATTCCAACAAGTTTTTGTGTAAATATAACTAAGTGGTTATATTTATGTGAGACCATCAATTAAAAACTGTTTAAGGTTTTTCCCTAAGGTCAAATGTTACATTGTGTTTTAAAAATTGGGGATTATACAATTCTGGTTAAATAACTGATTAAAGTATTGTACGATGTCACAGAGTCTAAATTTTTTCTTAAAAAAACAAAATTTGGTTAACATCAAGATAATTGTGCTAGTACTTTTCTTTGTATATTGATGTGTTTGAATCTTCCAGGAACACAAGTCTTTAGGGCAGAAAATTTAACAAGCTGCTGCTCTCCAAACTAAACTTGTCTGAAATGGTATTTTTAAACTTATAAGAATAGCAAAATTTATTGGAGATTTATTTTTATCATTTAATGTTCTATAACAGAACCTGCTATCAATAAGGTATATGTAAATTTGTAACTTTTTACACTGAGATCAAAATTTAAATGCAAATGTATTTAAAGTTAGTGAGAGCCTGATTTGTTTAAAGGTTAATATCGTGAAACATAAGAGCATTTGGTAACTTTGCCACCCAAAAGGAAAGTTAGAAGCTCTCAGCCTTTCCTTGATTTGTTTTAAATGTAATCTATTGTGTTAACAACTATTCACATAGATTCAGGAAACAATACATGTAAACTGTGTAAAATGATGTTCTAAGAGGAGGAAAAATAACTTCAAACCTGGAACACTCTAAGATTGCAAAAGGCCCTGCCTTACCTGAAATAAGGGTCTGCCTCCCACCCTGCTACAAGTCAGAAGGTTTCCAAAACAAGTCAGCTTTCAGCTCATTTAAAGTTATATTCAAGAGATTTTTTTTTGTTGTAAAAATTACTGTATATCAAATAGGGAATATAATAAATAACTCAGGCAGAATTTGAGATGGCTATTACACAAACTAGATATGTTTTTATTGTTGCTAATTCCATTTTGTATTTTCCTTGTAAGTTCTATAGCTGATGCCTGATTAATGTTTTGAGGAAATATACTAAGCCATCACCTATGGAACATATGAGATAATATAAACTCCAGTTAGATAAAAGTGAGTAAATAATTGCAAAGTTATAGACATTGAAATTAAAGTCCAGTACTCTTACTTTATAACTGGTGAAACTGGCTTGCTGGATGTTTAAGATCAAACTTAAAGATTGAGATTAAAACAAAGGGACCAAGAAAAACAAGTATTTGGCTCTTGCCTTCAGAGTCAGCCTGCATCCAGGGAACAAGAGAGCTTCTCTAAGGAGCTTTACAACTCTGGGTCACACGGTCTCCTGATCAGGGAGATTGATGAGACTCACTGGAGAATGAAAATCCACCACCACCACAGACAGAGCCAGGGAGTCAACACTGCTGCCTTCGCTGCTGCCAGAACTCAGAGTTTTTGTCCATGCAGCCAGTGGGCAGAAAACACCACCTGGTTTC
>JAJEJO010002437.1:0-45376 GCA_020662805.1 Glaucomys volans
TAATTTCATGATCAGATGTCTAAAAGAAAAAAAATGACAGAAATTCCAACATGCTCCTCTCCCTCCCTCCTGGGAACCACAGGTAAATGTACAAAGCATAAAAATCCTAGCAATCAAAAAGAGTTCCTACTATTTGAACAAATTTTTACTGTTTCTTTACTGCTATAATTATATGTATTTTTGTTACCAGTGGATTTAAAACTTTATAGTATTTCTTTTATTATATCAGAACAAAGAACCTGTTTCTTCTGCATTTGATGGCGCTGGACTATTTCAGGTAATATTCTTCTACTCTGGCTCTGGACCTGTGTATATTTCATTCCTGGGTCCCTTTTATGAGGAATAGTTTAATAGGTTTGATAACAAATGAAAAGTTAGTTTTTCCAAGATGACAGTTGTAACAAAACAGATCACCAGACAGTGTGAGCTACACAGTAAAGCAGATCCTCTCTGGTTTGGGAGATAATTAAATGGCTCAGATATGATAAATATATCTGGTTTGCTGATTATAAATCTTCAATCTGCTTATGGGTACATGATAAATACACTGCAGGGTAATGTGACCACAGAAAATGTGACCAAGGTTAAAACAAAAGAACATTTATCCTGAAAGTAGCATGGAATACAATCCATATAAACATGTATGGTATTCTCCGGGCCCATTTAAAAACAATTACAGAAGGTACAGTTAAGGGTATATTTCCATATTGACATTAAATTTGGGTACTGTTACAAATAATTTCCAAGCATGCTTTGAAGGGAAATCATTACCTGTCTTCATGGAGTTGCTGCCATCACCCTTAATTTTTTCTGGTACCAGGCCAGGACCACAATCAGGCCTTCTAAAACACTGTCATCTAATTCCCAGTGTTTGTCTCTTCCTCTGGAGATGCTGCACCTTATGTGACTTTCCAGCTTTCTGAACATTCAAACTGTCTTCCTGTTGGTTGAACACGTACTCATCACAGTGAGTGATGGATGCACCTTGACAGGAACAGGGTTATGCACCTTCCTATGTTTCATTCTTCTCTAGCAGGAAACGACATGAGAGAGAGGCTGACTAGTAATGGTTGTGCTGATTCACTTTTCCTTCCTTCTCTCTCTGGATTTCATCAGTGAGGGAAATGTCAAAGGCCTTAGACATGCTTTCGTAGTCACACTTTTTAGCCCAACAGAGAGGACAGTAGGATTTATAGTTCTAATTCCAACGTCTCTTGAGTTGTGTGTGTCTGGGGGTGTGCAAGCATGTATGATATTGTCTGTGTGAAGCTTGGGAAGTGCCACTCAAAATCATCCCTCAAAGCAAATGACACAATTGTTTCTCAGTGACCAGTTAGGAATGACTAGAAAAGTTTGATATTTTCTAAACAAAAAATATACAGTTATTCTGTGATTCATTTTTGCCACAACAGCTCTGATTTTTGTCAATAGTGGTCAAAGGAAGTTAATAAGTAGAGTTTTTCTAACATGTGTCACAGTTTATTTTTCCTTAGTTTATTTTTAGGCTTAATAATATGAACAAAAAAGCATGCTAAACTTCTGATTTTGATGAATTATAATTGAACCTCCCCTCAATTAGTACAAATTAGTGAAATTTTACTCTAACGTTTTCTGCTCACCTCAATTATTTTAAGCATTACTCATTTTGTGTGATTTCTAAATTAGCACACTTGAACCGCAATGTAAATACTTTCTTCTAAAAAATGCAAGACTGGCTACAACGTAGTAAAACGTCAAATATAGAAAAATGCATAAATATCCATCCAAAACAATCCTCCTTCAAAAAAAAAAAAAAACACATTGTTTACCCGCTGGGGAATTTTCCAGAAAGGAACTACAAGAAATACATTCAGAACTAATTTTCCCAGGTTACATTCATAGTCTAAGTCTTTCATTTTGTGGTTACATCTTATTCTTTGACCCAAAATTGTAATGTTAGCCTGAACTTTCACATTTTTGCTAAACCCGTGCTTCCTCTTTATTGGATAACTTAACTAACTGAAGGCCCACCCCACCTCTCCTCTCCACAGCAATCACTGATTCCTGCAAATATTACCTCTTGCATATTTTCCCCATCCATCTTTGGTTCCATAGCACCCACATGAGGGCTCCATCATCTCTCTCCTGAACAGCCATTGTCTCCTAACTGGGCCTCTCTACTCTGGTGCTGTTACCCTCAAATCCTTCTTCTACATTGCTGTCTAAGTATCCAATCAGAAACTGAAGTCTGAATGTGTTATTCCCCTACTGAGTGTCTTCATTAGCACCCAGTGACATACTCTGAGATTACTACCTGAGTTTCAGAAACCTTGGTTTGTCCTCCCAGGATCATCTATAATTCCCTCAAATCTCTACACAGAATCATGTGCAGATGTGCACATGTGCAGGGAAAGACTCTCCAGTTCCAGGGATCCTCATGACCCAGGAAAGAAAAAGAAAAGAAAGTTCCATGTAAATGAAAT
The DNA here is from genome assembly GCA_020662805.1 of Glaucomys volans. Taxonomy (NCBI): domain Eukaryota; kingdom Metazoa; phylum Chordata; class Mammalia; order Rodentia; family Sciuridae; genus Glaucomys; species Glaucomys volans. Next base: position 2,463 of record JAJEJO010002437.1, read on the forward strand.
GCATGTTCCTTCATATGTGACAAAGATCTAGACATTCTGTGCACCTCCTCCCAGCCTGGTGGCTTCAGTGTGGCCTGAATTTGTATGTGATCATCCAGAGCTCCAAGATCAAATGTTCCAACAAACAAGACGAAATGCTGTTGTGTGCGGTCATAAACCACCTTGGAAGTCACAGGGCATCAACTTCCTCATATTCTATTGGTCAGAGCAGCCAGAACCCCATGCAGATTCCAAGGGAGGGACTCAGACCACACCTCTCAATGAGAAGAGGGTTTAGAGATTTGTGGACGTGTTTCACAGCCGCCACAGAGTATGAAAAAGACACAGGTAGAAAGAGATAGAATGCAAGAGTGTGCCCTTTTCTTCTCTGCCAGTTCGATGAAGCCTCCTTGTGGAAAGCCTTGACCCAGAAGGGCCAACAAGATGATGCTCTTATCCAAATTGTTTTTATAAATTATCAACTTTTTTTAATGATTCTTTTCCCCAGACCCTGTTTTCTTTTGTTCTGCTTTATTTTTAAGGGATTAAGGTCATTAAGCAGGATGTAAATACACTGCATGAATTTATTAAAGAGTAAAGGTATTAAATATCCATGCCACATTTAGTAAATGTCGGCTTGATATAAAATACCAGAAAATGAGGCAAAAATTGCTCTTGAGTTGTAATCAGGGCTGAAGAGATTTTTTTCTCTTCAGCATATTTTGCATTCCTTACTAAGATGAAGGAGTAATGTTTTCATAGGAAGAAACTGTCAAATGTTTATTAAATAAATGAAGCATAAAACAAGCTTTCCTGCCATTTCACCCATGCTTGGATTTTAATAACTAGCATTTATCCCATGAATGTAAAGTTATATTTGTATCCGAGAAGAAAAGCTCCCCACTCTGCACTGAGGATTTTTAGCTTTTGAACAGTCTCCAATTACTGATGAAATAAGTGATTTCCTCTGTCATTTCGCATCATTACTGTGTTCCTTTTGATGTCAGTGTTGACAGGAGTGATAAGAGCTGGGACTAAAGAGGAAAAGAGCAATGGATGGAAGATGTAAGTAATGGAATCCGATAGGCCAGAATAGACACAAGACATGGATGCTAAATCCAAGTGGTGCCCACACATGGGCACTGTGTAAGACCCAGGGATCCCTCCATGGCGGAAGAGGAACTTTAGGAAGGAATGAACAACATATTGGAAGATAAATGAGGTGGGAAACAAGAGAGCTTTGGAGCTCCCATCTCAACAATGTTGTGAAACCTGACCTGTTTTATGTAAGAGAAGCAGGATCTTCCTAATGGGGATTCAGAGATTGACTGAACAGGTGGGCTGGTGGTAATCTCTTTAAGTTTAAGAAGTAACTAAAGGTGTCAGAAATGGGGAGAGAAGCAAAAAGACAATAAGAAAATGTTTGATATGCTAGATTGGCATCTTCCCCTTATCTGGATCAAGGGACAGGGTGGGAGCCCCTGAAAACAGAAAGGTTAGTTTTGAAAACAGAGAGTTGTACAAAACTCTGAGCCTGAGCAATGGGGTTCTCGAGTTCAAGCACAGGACAGGATTCATGGTGCTAGGCCCATGTCCCCCGGCAACCTTCCCCAGCCAGCCTCACTCAAGGGACTGCCAGCAGAGCATGACCTTGGCTAGCAAAGCAGCTTTCTCAAGGAGGGGACTGAAAACAGTCACAATAGAAAGGTGACTTCCTGAACTTGAATGGTGTGTTAATCAGCTCTTCATCACTGTGACAAAAATTACCTGACAAGAACAGCTTGGAGGAGGAAAGGTTGATTTTGATTCAGTCTATGGCTCCATTGCTTTGGCATGAGGTGAGGCAACTTATGATGGAAGGCCATGGTGGGAGAAAGCTGCTCCCCTCATGACAACCAGGAAGCATACACCGAGAGAAAGGGAGGAGCCGGGGACAAGATATAGTCTCCCAGGGCATATCCCCAAGTGACCTACTTCCTCCAAAGATGCCCCACCAGCCTATAACTATTATATAGCACCTATTATCGTCCACTCAGCTATTCATGGATTAATCCACTGATGAAATGGAGCCCACATGATTCACTTCTCTAATGTCCCACCCGTGAACACTGCTGCATTAGGGTCAAGCCTTTAACACGTGTTAGGGGGGACATACCTGATCCAAACCATAACAAGTGCCTAGCTTTGTTCCTGATTACACAGTCAACACCACAGGGCACTCCCAGAAAACCAGGAAAATTTAGTGGGCAGGAAACTGAGACCCTGCTGTCAGACTGACCGACCAAGAACTACTGTAATCTGATTACTAGTGTTACTGTAATCTGATTATTAGTGTTAACATGACCTCATTTGTCCCCTCAAGCAGGAAGAGTTTGCACTGTTTAGACCACATAAAGAAAGAATTAATAATTAAAACAATTACCCTGGTCATTGTCCTGATATGTGTGAAAGATGAGATCATGGTTAAAATCTGTGGTCACTTAGAAATTAGAAACGATGGAGAATTGTCAGATAATTAACCTGAAGTACCATTTTGGAATATATAAATAAATTCAAAACTATGCTTTGAGTCAGGGCTTCCATCACTCATCCTGCTCAGATACAAAAAAAAAGGAAGTGACCTAAGAAAATAAGACATCATATTCACATTTTGTATGTCCCCAAACACCTTTGAAGGATCTTATCAGCATAGACAAAGTGTGTTCTGCCATTATTAGGAGTTAAGTGTGGGTGGCCCCAGTATATTGCTCAGCATGCATCTATTAAAAGTGGGATTACCAGGAAATATCAACTGTATCCACTGATCCATCCATCCATTCACTATACTAGTGACGGAAGGGATTGTGAAACCTGCCACTCAGGTCCCCATTCCTGGTAAGTCCTCCACTTGCACATACATAAACACACACACACACACACACACACACACACACACACACACCAGTTTAGGCTATGAAAGAATAGCTGAGGGCTACAGCATCTTGATCATATAGTGGAAGATTAAGACCAAAGAAATATTTAGTACATATTTTCTATTCTCTTGCTGTACCAAGACATTGTTGATGGAGTCTTTTGACATTCGGAGTTTTTTATTTCATCTGATGTTAAGATTAGAACCAGTCACTTTATATATGGAGGCAGCAGCATTCTGAGCAACTTAAGAACCCACAACTTAATTGAAACATCAAACCAAGCCCATCTCACTTTATTTATAGCTATCGTTTAGTTTAATGCACTGTATAATTTGTTGTGACACAAGATTTCTTCTTCCATCAATTCTTTATATCATTTCATAGGGGCATCTATTATTCCAAATATGAAGTAAGCAACAGAAGGCATATTCAATTTTGCAAAACACACATAACATAATATTATATGTGTTTATGTGAACAATAAAAACAAAATTATAAATCATGGTACAAAATAGTAAAAATATGCACCATCATTTATAATTTTGGTTTTTTCCTCACTTTATCCAAAAAGCTAAAAAGTCATAATTCTGCCACATGTTTTTGGATAACTAGTTGGCCCTATTCCTTTTCTACTGACTCTTTTCTAAACATTAAAATCTGTGTTTGTGAATCTAGAAAAACAGAAAGCTTCTTTTTCATTATTTTTAAGGAAAGGCTTTCACTTTCACTTTGAGGACTTCAAAATCCAGTTGTGCTTTGCAATAGACCCTAGAATATGAGTGGAGAAAACTTTTTACTTAGCCCTAAAAAATTAAATCTGATGGACCTTAGAAATTAAGAAACTAGCCAAAATCTTGTGTCTATCAAGGATTGTTGTCATTTACCAGTAGCATAATGGAGTTGCTCCTTAAAAGCTCAAAACTCAAGAGTTCAGCTATCTGTACGTAACAACCATCTCAGAAATCAGTGGTTTAATTTTGTTGGTTCACAATTCTGACGGTCATAAATTAGACAAAGCTAAACTAATTGGTTGTTCTGCTTATCTCTCTTAAGTAAGTGACTCATCTTGGTTTGCCTAGGAATTCCCCAGTTTTAACACAGAAAGTCCAGCCTCCTAGAAGACTCTTCAGGCTCAAGTAAATGAAAACAGTTGGTCACCCTCAGCCTGGAGTCATTCATTCATGTGCCAATAGCCATCTGGTGGCTCAACTGGACCTGGATGATCTGAGATCTTCTTAGTTACAAAGTTTGTAGTTGGTGCTGTCAGCTGAGCCATGCTTCTCCAACAGTCTAGCCCAAACTTTTTCACTGGGCTATAGGCTTCCAGAACATCAAAAGAACATGCAAGTTCCAATGCAGAAGGCCTCTGTTTGCACAAAATTTGTTGGTGTTGAATAAGCCAAGTTACCTGACCAAGTAAGTTAATGTGGGAATGTAAGAAGACATGATTCACTGTACCATTATTATTACCATCTAACATAAGGTCCCATTTTATTTAATGTTCATATCTGAGATCTCCAACTTGTTAATAGTATCACTTTTAGAGTCCAATCTCTGTTTGATAAGTCAAAGAACACCTCATTTCTAGAGTACAGTCCAAGTAACTATTGCACATCAGAAAGAAAAGCATAAAATCTCTTGCTAGCTATTTTTGCTGTTGTTGTCTCTTTCCTATTTAAAAAAAAAAAAAGAAAAGAAAAAAGTTGGGGTGAGGTAGTTCAGCCATCTGGCACCGCCTGGTGGAAGAATTAAGATGTGCAATAACGCTAAGGCATAAAGAATCACCTCAGTAAGACAGTCCTCAGAGCACACTGAGCAGAGTAGAAGTCTGTTTACTGGGCACTGCTGGCTCTAGGCATAATTACCCTTGGCTTTCAGTGTTAAACCTCTTCACTTATATGATTCTCTCAGCTCCATGTTATTCAAACCACTTCTCCTATTACACATCCATAGTCCCAAGGTGGATAAATTGGAAGAAAGTATAGATTCCTATGATTGCAATCAAATTTCCTGGTCTTCAAAGAGGACCTCGTTCTCCAAGCCTGGTACCTGGAGTGACCATCTCCTTGCTTAATAGAAGTCTACCTTTCCTCTCTCACCCCTGTGCTACCTCTTTATGCTATAAAAGTTAGGAAATTACACAAAAATGGTAATTTTTGAAAGAGACAAAATGAATTTATCAGTACTTATCTAGCCATTGTTTTCAAAATTCTAACATAATTCATTATTTAATAATTAAGACAACAAAAGTGTTTTTGAAAACTATGCTTTCATCTGAAATGTCATTTGTTCAACAATTGATTTTTGTTTAAAATAATTATATTTTAACTATGAGAATTCTGAGTCATAGGTCAACTAAAAATTTCTAGTCACATAACTGAAAATTTCATGTTCATCCTTATGTTGATTGACTTGGCTTGACTGAGACCTGAGGGAAATTGTGCTGTTTGATTTCTGATCAAATTCACATTGCAATCCACATGTCCAGAATCCTCACTGTAGCCATTGAAATGAATGAAAATTGAGAGCCAAAGTATTTTCTGGGGAGCCAAATTGAGGGTTTCCTTTAGATTACTGAACTTGTTTTAATTGCTAGCAAATGTTTTAAATAAGTTTTCATGTATATTTATCTTTTAGTGTTATGAACTTTTTATTATTCTGACACCAAAGATTACCCAAGATGTATTAATATTTGAAATAATACTCTGCCAGAAAATGTGAGAAAGAAGGCAAAAATTTTCTAGCCAAAAAAAAAATTTTTTTTCATTAAAACTCCACCATTTTTTTCATATATGGGAAAGGGTCAATATGTGAAATGAAAAATATTAAGGTCAGCAGCTCCTTAGAATGTCACAGAAGTTACATGATGAAGCCACAACAATGAAGTAGACATCCTCACTTAGAAATGACTAAAACACACTAATAACAAATAAAGACTAGTTTTATCTTTCATGTTATAGCCTCAGTCATTTAAAGTTGAGCAAAATTTAGAACATAAAAATGGCTGTAGAAAAGTAAACTAGCCAATCATAAGTAACAAGGAAAGAATATTTATTATGTGGTGCAACATCCTTAACATAAAACAGAAAATTGACTTCCATTAAGTATTCAGAAAACTCTAATACTACTATGGTCTGAAGAATAAAGAATCCTCAATAGGAACATGTTGTTTCAATGTCATAATTGTTTTAAATGGCATCCCAAGGATAATGGGTGAATTTTAATTATAAAACTCAAAGCCTGGTGTAGGATGTTATCAGTAATTCCTATAAAGTACATCAATATGTTAAAAGTTACATTTTTTAAAGTTCACATAAAATGAAAAGCAAGAGTATAGAAGAACATGCTGAAAAGAATAAAGTACTCTTCTTCATTTCCTTTGAGGAGAAAATGATATGACAGATAAAGCCTTTTTATAGTTAATGTAGCAGGAATGTATTGCTTGCTTCTTTTGACTTCAGTACATTCATTGTCCAATAGTTAACAACTCAGTGTGCGGTCAAGTATGAATTTCAATACACAAACTCAGATGCACAGATATATCACAATGTTACATTTTCTCCAAAGTCACTTAAATTCAACATAACATAGAAATGATGCTCATAATATTATTTCATATATACATAATATTTTGCATAATACAATTTTATAACTTAAAACTTTTCAAATTTACTCCACTTTATTCTGGATATATGTTACAGATAACTCTCAAAACATAAAAATGGACAATGAAAACAGTCCATTCTGTTAATTTTTTTAAAAATTTTTACAGACTTCATTTTGATTCATTGTACACAAATGGGATACAAATTTTCATTTCTATGGTTGTGCATGATGTACATTCATACCATTCATGTAATCATACACGTGCATAGGGTAATGATGTCTATCTCATTCCACCATTTTTCATACTCCCTCCCCTGCCCCCTCTCATTTCCCTCTTCATAGTCTAAAGTTCCTGCATTCTTCTTTCACCCCCAACCCCCTCAACCCAAATATATATCATCATCCATTTATCAGGGAAAACATTCAGCCTTTGTTTGGGGGGGATTCGCTTATTTCACTTAGCATGATAATCTCCAATTCCATCCATTTATCCGCCATAATATTATTCTCCTTTATGACTGAGTAGTATTCCATTGTGTATATATACCACAACTTCTTTATCCATTCATCTGTTGAAGGGCATCTAGGTTGGTTCCACAGTATAGCTATTGTGAATTGAGCTGCTAAAAACATTGATGTGGCTGAGTTACTGTAGTATGTTAATTTTAAGTCCTTTGGGCATAAATCAAAGAGTGGGATAACTGGGTCAAATGGTAGGTCCATTCCAAGTTTTCTGAGGAATCTCCACACTGCTTTCCAGAGTGGCTATACCAATTTTCAACTCCACCAGCAATGTATGAGTGTGCCTTTTTCCCACATCCACGCCAACACCCTATTATTGTTTGTGTTCTTGATAATTGCCATTCTAATTGGAGTAAGATGAAATCTTAGAGTTGTTTTAATTTGCATTTCTCTAATTACTAGAGATGTTGAACACTTTTTCATATATTTATTGATTGCCTGTACATCTTCTTCTGTAAAGTGTTTGTCCAGATCCTTGGCCCATTTATTAATTGGCTTCCTTGTATTTTTAGTGTGAAGTTTTGTAAGTTCTTTATAAATTTAGGATATTAGTGCTCTATCTAAAGTGGGTGTGGAAAAAATTTTCTCCCACTCTGTATGCTCTCTTTTCACATTATTGATTGTATCCTTTGCTGAGAAAAAGCTTTTTAGTTTGAATCTATCCCATTTATTGATTCGTGCTTTGATTTCTTGTGCTTTGGAAGTCTTGTTAAGGAAGTCTGATCCTAAGCCAACATGATGAAGATTCGGGCCTACTTTGTCTTCTATTTGGTGCAGGGTCTCTGGTCCTAAGTCCTTGATCCATTTTGAGTTGAGTTTTGTGCAGGGTGAGAGATAGAGGTTTAATTTCATTTTATTGCATATGGATTTCCAGTTTTCCTAGCACCATTTGTTGAATAGGCTATCTTTTCTCCATTATATGTTTGTGGCTCCTTTGTCTAGTATGAGGTAACTGTATTTTTGTGGATTTGTCTCTGTGTCTTCTATTCTGTACCATCAGTCTGTGTATTTTGGTGCCAGTACCATGCTGTTTTTGTTACTATTGCTCTGTAGTAGTTTAAGGTCTGGTATTGTGTTACCTCCTGCTTCTTTCTGCTCAGGATTGTTTTGGCTATTCGTGGTCTCTTATTCTTCCAGATGAAGTTGATGATTGCTTGCTCTATTTCTATGAGGAATATCATTGGAATTTTAATTGGAATTGCATTGAATCTGTATTGTGGCTTTGGTAGAATGGTCATTTTGACAATATTAATTCTGCCTATCCAAGAACATGAGAGGTCTTTCCATATTCTAAGGCTTTCTTCAATTTCTTTCTTTAGTGTTCTGTAGTTTTCATTGTAGAGGTCTCTCACCTCTTTTTTTAGATGGATTCCCAATTATTTTATTTTTTTTAATTTTTAAAAGATAATTACTTAAAAATATTCACAAGATAATATGGGGTTATAACATATGTAAAAGTGAAATGTACGGCAGCAAAGCAGAAAGGTTGGAGGAAGAGAAATGAAAGCATACTATCCAAAGCTGCTTCAACTACTCAGAAAAGAAGACAAAAACAACAGTTGGAACACATAGAAAATAAAGTGGAAGATGATCAAATTAAATCTAACTACATGAATAATCAAAGCAAAGGATCTACATAATCCAAATAAAAGCAAGATGCATGTATATGTTGGCTATAAGAAAACAACTTTAGTGTAAAGACACAAATAATTAAAAAGTAAAAATAAAGTCAAAGCTATAAATACTAGTGTTTATATAATACAAATCTAAAGAAAGCTGGTGTGGCTAATATCAACACAAAATAAATGATAAAGCAAAGACTATGACCAGGGAGGATATAAGTGTTATGGTTTGAATGTGAGGTGTCCGCCAAAAGCTCATGTGTGAGACAATGCAAGAAGGTTCAGAGGTGAAATGATTGAATTGTGAAAGTCTTAATCCAATCAGTGAATTAATCCCTGATAGGATTTACTGAGTGGTAACTGGAAGCAATACCCCTGGAACACTTACCAGAATAAACCATATTCTGAACCATCAAAAAGTCCCAGTAAGGTGAAGTACACACTTGAACCACAATGATATTAAATTAGAAATCAATAATAGAAAGATACAAAAATTCCCAAATATTTAGAAATCAAATTAAACACACCTATATAACGTAGAAGTCAAAAAAGAAAATTAAAAAGCATTTTGAACATAATGAACGTGGCAACACGACTTATCAGTTGTGTGGGGTTCTGATAAACTTGAGTTTGTGGAGATTTATAGTACTAAATACCTATATCAGAAAAAAAGAAAAGACTCAATATCTATTATCTCAGTTTCTATGCTGAATTACTACAAAATGAAGTCAAAATAAGCAGAAGAATTAAGATAATTACATACTAAAAAGAAATTAATAACTATAAAAGACAAACAAAAGAGAAATTAATGAAGTGGACTAGTTCTTTAAGCAGATCAATAAAATCGATGATCTAGATGAGTCAGGCTAAATGAGTCAGGGAAAAAGGAGAAATGATGCATACACTCTAATATCATTAACCATCATCGAAATGCAAAATAAAACCACAACAGATACCACCATACACTGTTGTAATGACTAGACTTCAAAAGATTGTCCATATTAATTATCAGTGAGACACGAACGACCAAAACACTGCTTGGGGATGATAAGGAGGTATAACCACGCTGGAAAACAGTTTGCAGTTTCTCAAAAGGTTAAACATGTGCCTATACCTACCATATGACCTAGTCATTCCACTCCTAGGTATTTCCCCCAGAAGCGAAAGCACATGTCCACACAAAGATGAGTACGCATAGCTTATGTGTACTTTATTCATAAGAGCTCCAAGGGAAACAACCTACAAGTTCATCCATAGACTCGTGAATAATTGAACTGTGGCATATTCACACAAATAGAATACCACTCAACAATTAAAAAAAAATGAACTATTGACATAGTTCAACATAGACAAATCTCAATATTGTCATACTAAGTGAAAGAAGCCAGTCCCCCTGCAACCAAGAAAATTCATCCTGTTTGATTTCATTTACATAGAACTCTAGTCAAAGCAAACTGATCAGTAATGGAAGAAAGTAGTTCAGTAGATTCCCCAGGTGAGAGGAATGAGGAGAAAATCAGGAGGGAGTGAATACAAAGAGGCACAAGAAAACTCTTGGAGATCATGGGTGGGTTCATTTCTCGAAAGTGGTGAGGGCGATAGAAAAGTACACATAAGTCAAAACTTACCAAATGTTACACTTAGAATACAAGCAATACAATCGGGTTGGGGGGGTGAGGGTGAGAGATGATGGAGGAATTTTAGATTACCTAAATTAAAATGAGAGGGAGAGGGGGTATGAAAAATGGTGGAAGGAGAAAGACATCATTATCCTATGTACATGTATGATTACATGAATAGTATGAATCTACATCATGCACAACCATAGAAATGAAAAGTTGAACCCCATTTGTGTACAATGAATCAAAACGAAGTCTGTAAAAATTTAAAAAATAAAATAAAATAAAAACAAAAAAATATATAAGCAATCCATTGTATGTCTTTTACACCTCAATTATGCCATTCTTAAAATTTATGAGCAAACATATATAAAAAATCTTTCTTACCCATCATTTACATCAATCAAGATAGAACACACTAATTTATTAAAGTAAACAAATTAATAAATTAAACAAATTAATGTAATTTATTGGGGGTTTGATAGAAACGTTTACAAAGGTAAAGAGTTTCCTTTTGAATTTATCTTGTTACATGTCTAAATTTACCCAAAATATAATACATGGGCTTGTTTAATAAATTCATTACGAAAACAAAATTATTGTGTTTCCAACAAACTGTTCACAATAAAAAAATCAATTTTGAACTTTCCCAATACCTATATCACTATGATACTTGTAGTCTTCAGACTCTTTCCAGGCAGTGTAAATTTTGATGCACTTTGGCCTCACGTTCGACACAATCAAACCAGAATATATCTGAATGACTTAGAGTGGTTCAGAGTGAATAGACGAGAATTTCTGTTGACTTCCACCCGGCCCCGCAGAAGCAAAGGTTGCAATGACCGACCGTAATGTATTCATTGGGGAATTGCACCAAATAAATGTTACAGTCCTACTTTGTTCCAGCTACAGTTGTCATTCCACTCTGAAATGCAGTATGTGGAAAATGGGAAAAGATTAGGCTGCGGGAGAGATGGATAAAGTAAGGTTCATCTGATTCTAAATTTTTATTTCAAACAAAATTTAAAAATTACATGGTCTGAATTCTGCTCACTTTGCTAGAGTAAAAAATAAGTCCTTCTTCCAGTCTTTTATTCTTTCAGTCTAGGTATAATTTATGCCTACAAAAATATTTCTCAACTGAAGTAATTAGATCAAATACCATCTTAACATGCAAAGTTGTGTAAATTCAGGTTTATGTTGCACAAGTGCCTCATAGAACATCACCAAGAGTAGGGCCTCAGTTAGTCTGCAAATTGGTGTGCCTATTATACTTACATACATTTTAAAATATGTATCAAAATTGTATGCTTTGTATGGCTATTTATAAATATCCCTTCTTTCAAATATTTTTCAAAACTGTCACAATAACAATACTGAAAATGTTTGTTCTTTTTTTGTATTTGTTTGGCCTATATAATGGTGTTCTCACATCATTCCATATCTATGTGTATAGAGTTATCACTCTTGGCCCCACAAAGTCATGGTGGAGAGCACAAAGCTTTCAATATCAGAGAACCAGGTCCAGCTTGGCTCACTACACACTAATTCCAGCTTTGAGCAATATTCCCAGCCTCTCTGTCTGTTTTTCAAACCACACACAGGGAAGGTCTTCACAGTGCTGTTATGAGGATTCATCTAGGTAATTAGGTAAAGACCTTAGCCTACAACCCAGCTCATAGCACTCAAGAAAACAAACAAACAAAAAGAACCTTGAACTACCAAAAAAAAAAATAGAGCAGGGCCCACCCAGTGATTATAATTATCTTATCAATAGCAATGTGATTATGCATCCTAGCATTGTAGAGGACCTAGAAATTATTATGTAGTCAAAATGATTTTTCTTAGAAAGGCAAGAAAACCTAAAAAGAATTTTATGAAGTGAAAAGACCTTGCTTAAATTTCAACTTTGGTTTGTTAAGTAAATAATTCTGGTTGGTTATTCTATTTTGACTGATCATTTTACAGTCTAAAAATTAGACATGACCTATACGTAGATGATTGGTGAATGCACCCTGAGAGATTAAGTCAACGACATTGTCAGCACCTTTCTCTGAAAGCCTAAGACCTCTTTCAGAGGAAAAGCCTTAACATTGAGTGCAAAATGTGAGTCACTGATACATATTTCTCTCCAAGGATAAACAAATGGAGCAAATGGGATTCTGCAGGGCCTTTCTAGCATTAGAACCTAAAATGCAAAGTGTGATACTCAAAAAGATTCTTCCTTAACCTGAACTCCAGAAAAGTGGTCCCCAAAGAATCCTATATCCACTTACAGAAAATGATATGGGTCTGTTGACCACTAAACCATAGCTTGAAGTTTTCTCCCCCACTCCCACCAAGCAAAATGCCATTACCTCTGGTGTTCATAGCCCTTTAAAGATTCTTTTGTTTCATTTCACAGGTCTCCTGTTATGGCTGGAGGTCTCTTTGCTGTGGATCGAAAATGGTTTTGGGAACTAGGTGGCTATGATCCAGGTTTAGAAATCTGGGGAGGAGAACAGTATGAAATCTCTTTTAAGGTAAGCCGCCACCTCTTCAAACATGTCTACTTAGTTTTGACAATTCTGCCATGACATTATTACTCTGCTTTATGATCTATGTTGTGAGATGAATTAATCACATTAATGACAAGAAATGCTAATACGTCATCTTTTCAAGTGAGTTTTTGGATGAGAGAGGCTACTTCCTCCCAGCATTTCAGTGTGATGTAGCCTTGCCAATACAAAAAAGAAATAATTCAAAATATTTGCAGGTGGGAAACTTGTGTGCCAACAGACCTGCTGTTCCACTGGTGCTGAAGCACTCAGAACATGTGATAGAAAAATTAAGACACATTGAGGAGAAAGAAGTCAAGTTATGGGAGTTTTTCCCCTTTGTAGTTGAAACAAGAAGTAATAGCTCAGATTTTGGTCATAAGCAGTTATACTTAATTGAAAAGTAAACTTAACAATATAAATGACAAATTGACGTTCTGCTTTATATAAGCCCCAAATAAGCAAGATTTTTATTTATTTTTATATGGAATTGCAATCTTCAAAGATCAGTAAGATTATATACTTTATTAAATACATATATAAAAAGACTGCATATATTTCTATGTATATGTGTAGATAGGATGTCAAATTTCAGGGTTTGTGGATGAAAAAAAATACTATCACATATGAAAAACAGTTAAACAAAGCATAAACTATGTTAAAACTATTTTAAACTGTTAAAAGAATTTTTTGGAAAAGCAATCTAATAAGAACTCATTTTTTTCTTTTTTTCCTTTACCATAGTCATTATTTACATGGAAGCATAGATTGATTGTTGTACCATCAAACAGAAAACTCTAAGTAAATCATTTCTGGATTATTACATCCACTATACAATCAAACCAGCTCTTGCTGAAGAAAGAAAATACATCCTGAATGTAATAATGTCGAATCCAGCTAGAGCTGGGTGCTGTGGCACAGTAAACCCAGCACCTTGGGAGTTGAGGCAGGAGGATGGCAAGCTCAAGGCCAGTCTCAGCAACTTACTAAGACCCTGTCTCGAAATAAAAAACTTTAAAAGGGCTGGGGATATGACTCAGTGGTAAAGTGTCTCTGGGTTCAAACCCCAGTACCAAAATAATAATAATGATAATCTGACAGAATTTCTAGTACTTTTTAAATTTTGAGACAGGGTCTCACTAAATTACTGAGGCTGACCTCAGTCTTGTGATCCTCCTACCTCAGCCTCCTCAATCTTTGGCATTGTAGGCATGTGCCACCACACCTGGCTCAAAAGTTATTTTTATTGAACTGTATGATGTGTGAACAGAAAAATTACATTGTGCTCAAAGGTTCATAAAATAAAAACCCTCAAAAAGAAACTCAAGAAGCATAGTCGTAGGCTTCCTGACATGTAGAGCTTTCCCTTTTGCAATGCTGGCTATAATCCTTGAAATACCATTTATTAGTGCATTTTCACTCAAAACATCTAATTTTGCATATAAAGATAGGTACTTCTTGTACATATTTATAGACACATCTTTTTAAACCTTTGAATTTACCAATGTCTTCTGGGTTCCTCTGTCACAGCAACGATTGTACACCTTATTACCATGTGCACAACAAAAGGAAAAACAGCAGTAATATTTGTAGGAATAGCATTTACTACATCTACTTAGTGGTATAAGCCAGATGCTGAGCTTCGTGTCCATAATAAAATTTTAAATCAAGCTATAAAAGAAGGGTGTTATCATTCCATTTTATAGATGAAAAACTGAGACAAAGTTTTAAAGATTTTTAGATTATTTTTTTAAATAATGCTGTTTATTTTTTAAATATTTTTTGGTTGTCAATGAACTTTATTTATTTATTTATATGTGGTGCTGAGAATTGAACCCAGTGCCTCCCACATGCTAGGCAAGTGCTGTACCACCGAGTCACGATTCTAGCCCAGTTTTAGATTAATTTTTTTATAATACCTAATATCGCATAGGGATTATAATGTTCTGTTTCTGCTTAATTGCAGAGGCTGCAGAAGCATGAAATTGTCTGACATCCACGTCATATCTACCAACACCATTCTCAAGTTCACTATTAACCTTTCGATCACTGCCTAATCACTCTCATTGAACAGCAGCTAGTGTCTTCATTATAGTCTAAGAGCACAGCAGCAAACTTTCTACTGAACCTGGCAAAAATGACTGATTTTCAGATATTGCCCAAATATCAGTTGGATGCAAAGTTTGCAATGATACCGTCAACTGGAAAAACACAGTACTACATTTGATCCCAGTATTAAAAATAAATATGGTATTGCAGTATTCACAATATCATCAGAATTCAAGGGATACTTTTACTTTTCACAGTTCAAGAAATATTTTTTCCTTTAGTTATTTTAATTCATTAATTCCTTATGTTTAAAATGTTAAGAAAATTTCTATCAAGAAGGGATACCTGGCTTTGAATAATGAACTGGATAATGGATAAAATTGCTATTGAAAGTCTAAAGAGTTCAAAGAATATGCATTTGCATTCTAAATCACACATGTGCTTTTGAGGCAAACATAAACTTGCATTTCACTTCTCTGTCACTGTATCTAGCACATCTCCCTGGGTGACCTGCGATTTTATTACCCCATTTTCTATTTTTCAGTTATCTGTCATTCTAAAGGATATAATTGGAATGCGGTCCTCTCGTCTTTGTCTAAAAACCATGGCAACAGTACTGGAAGTTCAGGACTAAATTGCCCCAGGTTGTTTGGTTGGAATGACAGATTCTCTGGCAACGGTTATGTCTTAACAGGGTCCCATTTCAGACACATCCCTTCATTCTTCTTGCTACTGTTTGCTGACCTTGGGGTTCCTGTCCCTCGCTATTAGGATTTGTAAGATGAGGAGGACAAACTTGAAGAGGCTTTGGTAGAATTTGCATTGAAGCAAGAAGAATTTTCCCTGTGTGGAAAGTAATCAAAAGTCGTGTACACAAACAACTGTTAAATTACAATACAAATAACAGAGAAAAATCAAACGTCTGCATTTTTGGACATGTACCATAAATTGTGATGAATCTTACTGTGCAAGAGCATCATAAGATAGACACTGGTCAGCACTTAAGGTTTGCGAAACACATATGGATGATTCAGGGTTTGCTAAAACCCTACACTTCATAATAGAGAAATTGATTTAAGTTGACAACTTAAGTATTCTAATTCAACAGACTTGTATAAATGGTCCTTATTAGGCCTCTTTGCTTCCTATTTACTCTTCAAAGAATCATTTCCTTCCTTTTTGACAAGATTCCATTGCTTAATGAAATTATTTCCTGAAAACCCTATTTCATACAAAGGACTGCATTTTCTGTCAAACTATTTTTATTAACAGAGCTCTTCCATTCTTTCTCTGTAAATATCTTTCCTTCATTTTTTTTTAAACCTGACTCATTTGATGAATAGATTTCATGCTATAACATAAAAGTCAACACAGTATAATTTTCAGGAGTTGAGGGAAATAGCTCTCTATAGAGAAATGGTCTGTCCACACTATGCTCAGTCTTCAGCATCTTTTAATAGGAATCTGGACTCCCACATGGCCCAGAATTATCCAGCTGTCTTTCAAGGTTACCAGGTTAGCCAGCTGCAAGGGAGGGAAAAGCAGCATTTAGTCAATCATTCAACCAGCTTTTATTGAGCATCTAATTTATGCCAGGCATTGTTCCAGGTACTCAATTTACAGTTGCACCTGGAAACAAAGAGGAGACTCAGACAGAATGCACAATGTGCTCTACAAGAGAGAGTCTGCATCTTTGAATCAGTTCCCTCTGAACAATCCAAAGTTCCTTCATTCTTTCCTAATCTCACCCCACTATGGATCAGCATCCACTTATCAGAGAAAACATTTGGCCTTTGGTTTTGGGGGATTGACTTATTTCACTTAGCATGATATTTTCTAGTTCTATCCACTTACCTGCAAATGCCATAATTTCATTTTTCTTTAAGGCTGAGTCATGTTTGTCTATGCCCATACCACCCTGAATGCACCCCATCTTGTCTGAACTCAGAAGCTAAGTAGAGTCTGGCCTGGTTAGTACTTAGATGGGAGACATTTACTTTTTTTATTACAATTTGCCAACTCTAAGCTAAGTTCTCAAGGCTCAAGGACAAATGTAAGAAGATTCTCTCCCTGGAGGAACTTATTTTCCAGGAGAAGTGTGGAGAATTAATTTACCACACTTCCTCATCCTAAGTATTATTTGGGATATGTTTTATTTCCATATTCACAGTAATAATTCCGCACATGTACAATAGCCTCTTTGATAGCCTCTCCTCCTGTAATCTGTCTCCTCTTTTAATTCATCCAACATTTCATTAATTTTTCCCTGACTTGCTTTGTTTTCTCCTCCTAAAAGTTTGCAGTTGTTCCTAATTACCACACAAATCAAGAGAACATATTGTATCATAAACCATGAAACTTTCCATCCATCATCTGCATCTTCTAACTACCTCAGTCTACACTAAACACCAGGTTAAGTAGAATTTTCCTTCCCATTTCTGAAAAGATAAAATTTATTACTTCCATTATTGCAGGGATTTTAACTAATCAGACTCAGCGGAGTTCCTGAGAAATGTGTTTATTTTCTCTATAAATATTAATCACCAGTTTTCTCAGTGTGTCTACATGCCATGCAAGCTGGGCAGTGCAGGAATAGGTAAGGAAAGCCCAGTAGAAGCCCTTGGGTCAAGTACAATTGAGAAGTTTACCCTCTCAACAGAAACATTAATTGACAGAAAAGCATTTTAAAATATGCTGTTTCCTCTAAAATAGAACATATAAATGATATTTATTTTATTCACCAGTCTTCTAATGCAAAGGGGGCAAACTTTTCCTCCTGTATTTGGGTCCTACGTAATGAGAGTAAAACTATAGGTACACAAATCAAACATAGGTACTTATTCCTAGAACTTCTTTTTTGGTTCCTTTAAATTGGAATGAGAACCCAAGGGAATGTCAAAGTTATCTTAATGCAGTAAGAGAATCTCGTCCTTTGGTTTGGTTTGGTTTGGTTTGGTTTGGTTTGGTTGTTTAGTTGGTTTATAGTTCTACTCAATCTTTTATTGTTACCTTGCCCACATCTAATTTGACATAATATTTTCCACACCTCAATCCTTCCAAACTCTTCAAATTAATTTATCATGAACAACCCTTTCTCTTGCCATCATACTAAAAGATAGTAAATTAAATGGTATAATTAAAATTTTAAAACTAGTATTTTGACATATGGGATAAAATGCATTGTGTCTGCAAAGTTCTGCCACTCTACTCAATCTATGGTGATGACAACTATTATTGGGTCATTTAGTAGAAAAAAATTAATTAGCACTTAAACGTCATTGTATTCAACTTCTTATCTCATTCAACATGAATGCAAGGTTTAAAATATTCTATTTCATAATTTCAAAGATAGGCCATTGCCTGGTTAATATCAAAGCAAAGATTAGGAATGGGTTTGTTAAAAAATCCATTAACCTAATTTCTCTTAGCTGGAAAAATAGAGGACTGTATGATCTAGGTGGAGATTGGCTACTGTTACTCTCTAAACCTACTTTCAAAAGGAAATAAAGGTTCTTCCTGTTTGACATTTAATAAATGCAAGACCTTGCAACTCTTGTTATAATTTAATGTAATATTTGGTTTTTACCATTTTCAAAATGCAATGGCTATTCAATAAAGATCAAGCATACTTAATAGGGAATAATCATTGAGTACGAAGTCTGTCACTGATTGTAGCTCAGCAAACCATTAGATTCAACTAGGGTTTGATCTCATTACAGAGCTTTTCAAGGACAAATGTGCATTTTATTTGTTATATTTAGCATGAATTCAAAATTAATACCAAAATATTAGCTATATTTAAAGTTTCCCACCATGTAACATAAGCCACCAAAATATTGTAAGTATATTTATAATTCACCAATTAAATATGTTACACAATTTCAATAGTTTTAAATGAAAAAGAAAATATCCCCTTGAAATTATTGAAAAAAAAATGGAAGAAAAAACAGAAACAAAAAAATGAAGTCTGTTAAAAGCAATACATAAGAAAAGGGATATTTTGAAAATATATAAGCATATGAAGGATAAGGTTAACAAAAAGGAAAAAAAGAAGTAAAAATAAAGTTAAAAGGTAATAGAGTGAAATGATATGGAAGGTAAAGGAGTTTGTATTAATGTCATCAAGAAAAAAAATTAAAATACCATATCTCAAAACAGTAGATGATACAGCTAAAGCAGTGTTCAGAATAAAAGTAGCTAGGCCCAGTGGTACAGGCCTATAAACCCAGTGGCTCAGGAGGCTGAGGCAGGAGGATCACAAGTTTGAAGCCAACCTGGACAACTTGACTCAAAATAAAAAATAAAAAGGGCTATGGGTGAGCTCAGGATAGAGCCCTCCTGGGTTCAATCCCCAGTACTGTGAAAAAAAAACAGAGAGGAGGAGGAAGAGGAGAAGGAGGAGGAAGAAGAGGAGAAGGAGGAGGAGAAGGAGAAGGAAGGAAGGAAACATTCTTATATATTTTTATGTCAACATAAAAAGAAAAAATAAAGATAAGCAAATCATTTGCAAGTGAAAAATAAACTTAAGGAAATAGGAATAAAATATGTATAAACATTAAAAGGGAACTTAATGATTTAGAAAACTGAACACTGGTAGTAGAAGAGCTGGTTCTTCATAGTCAAAAGTAATTTGTATCAATACAGGTAGATATGATGACAAATAAATTAATTAGGTATCATTAATTGGTCCTTAAAAAATAAAATACAAATACACAGAAAAAGGATAATGGAAAAATAGAAATTTCAACAAAATTTAAATAATCGTGAGAACTATTTGCTCAGTTCTACACCAATAAAAGCTCTGGATGACATGGATGATTTAGAAGAGAGGTCCAGCATATTTTAGTGGGTTTCTCAGCTCAGGATCTCACAGGATGAAAATTGACCTGCCAACTCTGTCTTCATTTGGAAGCTCAACTAGGGAAAGGTCTCCCAAGTTGCCTCAGATCATTGACAGAATTCAATTCTTATGGTTGAAGGACTAAGCTGCTCATTGTCATCCGGAGATCACTCTCAACTCCTAAATGCCACTCCCGGGTCTGGCCATGTGGCCTCCTCCAGGCTCTCTCCCAGTGTGGCAGTTTATTGCTTCAAGACCAGCAGTGGAATTTCTCTCACACTTACTTCACCATCTTCAAAACTCTTCCTTCAGGAAGTAGCAAGTCACTTTTCAAGACTCACTTCTCAGGAGACTTACCCAGGATAATTTCCCTTTTGATTAACTCAAAGGCAACTTAATTGAGACCATAAGTATACCCACAAAGTCCCTTCAGTTTCATCAAATAAAGACACCTTCTCATAGATGTGAAATTTATCATGTCTGCAATATTTCCCACCCTTACAGGGAGGAGATTATACAAAGGCATGCACATCCAGGGGGGGCAATTTCAAAATTCTGCCCCACACTGACCAAGGACCATAGAAGAAAGAAAAAATCAAAAAAGAGAAAATCATCCAAAAAATAAAGCACCAACCTCCATTGGGTTTATTTTCTAAACACACAAAAAAACATAAACTCCAAAATTTTTTGATTGTTCCCTAATACAAGAAAAGAAATTTAAATTGGTTATAAGATTGTCATTAATATTTATAATTGTATCTGGCAAGAATAGCACAAAAAAAAATAGAGAAGTACAAACATGATTACTTATAAATAATAATATTAAAAATAATAATCATAAAACATTACACAATAAAATAACTATTCAAAGACTAATATACCAAATTAAGTACAAGTTTCACAAATGTTTTAATATTGGGCTAGGTATTAACAAGTTCACCTTAATAGCAAATTTTAATGGTTATAGTCATCTCCATAGTAACATAAAGCATACAATAAAGTTTACAATCTACTTTTAAACAAAATACTTAATATTTCATGATTAAATTATAAATATATGCTTATATAACAAATGTATCTCAACTCAAAAGCTATCAATTTGCTCAATGAGAAAACTCTAGGAATTTTCCCATTAGATTACTATTTAATGTTATTTGATATTATTCTGAAGATAGTAGGTAATGAAGTTAGACAAGAGATAAAAGAGATATAAAAAAAATTACAGGGCTGGGGGTATAGCTCAGTTGCTAGAGTGCTTGCCTCACAAACACAAGGCCCTGGGTTCAATCCCCATCACTACAAAAAAAAAAAAAAATTACAGAGGATGAGGGAAGCTTTACATTAATTACAAGTAATATGACCCACCAAAAATGCATGGGGAATAAAAAAAAAAACTACTATAAATAAGAAGAAATTCAGTAAGTTGCCTGGGTAAAATGTGTGTGTAATATACAGAATACAATAGCCTTTCTGTATACATACAACAACCACTCAAGGAATAGAAACCACAACACCATTTACAATAGAAGGGAAAAAAATTATGAATTCACTTACAAAATGTGCAGATGAATCAAAAAATGTTATAATACTACTGAGGGATACAAAAAGAGTTAAACAGATGAAAATTCATAAAGAGTATAATTCTCCCTAAGCATCCTCATCAATCTACTGCAATCTCAGTAAGAATGGTAACATGAATTTTATGTGTGCTAAATAAAATGTTTCTAGTTCATAAGGGGAAGCATAAATAAATCAAGAAAACTTTGGTGACAAATGATAACAGGCTAAGCATGGAAGATAAAACACAATAAAATCTGCATGAACAAATACAGGTCTCTGTGGCACAGAATTGAAAGAGACCCAGATAAATATATGAACTTGATATATGAAAATGTTAAAATATCAGATCAAAAGGAAGATAAGGGTTTCCTTGGTAAATAGAATGGGAAAACTATTCATTTGGGGGGAAAAAATAAAGTTGAATCCCACACTTTATACAAAAATAGAGCCTAAGAAGATTAAACTGTTTAAAGCATTAAAAATGAAAAAAAATATATAATTACTACAAAAATCATGGAAAACTAGAATGCAGATAGTCCCCTAAGTATGGTTTTAAAAAAAAGAAGAAGAAGAAGCAATTGAAGATTAATCCATTCACATTTAAAAATGGCTGTATAGGAAAAAAGAAAAAAGTGACAATCTGGGAAATTATTTGTAACTAATACCCTTAACACATAAAGATCTTCTATAAGTCAATAAAATGAAGCAGTTTCTAAAAGTGTGCAAATTATTAGAACAGACAGTTCATAGAAAAGGAAATACAAGTGACTATGGAAAGTTATTCATCCTTAATTATTTTAAGAAATATACAAACTAAAACAAAATGGCATATTTTTCACCTATTACATTAGCAACAATGAAGAAGTTTACGCTGGGGATGTAGCCAAAGCTACCTTGTGTGTGGGAGGCCTCATGTTTGATCCTCAGCAGCACAAAACACACACACACACACACACACACACACACACGCAGACAAGACTGACAACAACATGTTGACAAGGGCCTATAATCAGTTACAGTAGTGAAAAATGGTACAATCCCCATGGTGAACAATTAGCACATATCCTCCAAAATTTTAAATATGTACTTGTGTTAGCTCAACAACTTCATTTCTATTCATAGAACCCAAAGACAAACTCACACATGTGAGATGACGTGTATAGAAAACATTTACCTTAGTATTGTTTCATTGACAAAAAATGGAGAAACTTAAATATTCATCATTAATAGACAAACTAATAATTATTATATACCTAGACTATAGACTATAGTATGGCCTTTAAAAAGAACGTGACAACTTTATTTTTAGCAATATAGAATATCCAAACCCATTGATAAATGAAAAAAAACATAGAACATATGTGCAAAAATAAAAGTAGGCAGATAAATGTTATTTTACATATAAAACATGTATAATACAGTATATATGTAAGTACTTATGTAACAAAATTGCAATACAGATATAGTTTCACATGCAGACAATATTCACAGACATACTCATGCATCCAGGAAATATTTATTGAAAGCCTACAATGCAAGACAGTGAGAATATTACAGCCAAAGGAATGATAACGCTTCGACCTAATGGAATGTAGTGTGAAAAAAGATACATTATATACAAATAAATGGATAAATAAACAAGATAATTTCTGACATTAGTTAAATGCTAAAAAGAAATCAGCCAATAACAAAGCAGGATCCCTGAATAGAGGACAGTCTTATTTGACTGGCATAATGCTTTTAAAACATTTGCATCCATGCCAAGGGACAAAAGAATGGAAAGGGCTTCCTGTCTACTGGTCCCACATTTCCATCACATCACACCCAACACCTGACTTGCAGTCTGGGTTAGCCCCTGTTCAGTCCCTGACTTCAAGATTCTCTTAAAGGAGAGGCATTGGGTTGGGTGGTCAGCAAAGGCCTTGTTAAATACATCTGAATCTATATTGATGAATTAATATGCTTATGTGGATCTCAGGATGGTTCAAATACAAGTTCAAGAAATGAATCTAGCTGGGCACAGTGGCACATACCTGTAATTCCAGCAGCTCAGGAGGCCAGGCAGGAGGATGGAAAGTTCAAAGCCAGCCTCAGCAAAAAGCAAGGTACTAAGCAACTCAGTGAGACCCTGTCTCTAAATGAAACACAAAATAGAGCTAGGATGTGCCTCAGTGGTCGAATGCCCCTGAATTCAATTCCCAGTTACCCTGCTTCCTGCAAAAAAAAAAGAAAGAAATCTAGGGTATTAATCTGGCCCAAACCTCCAAACTAACAGGAGGATTTTAGTCCACTGGGAACTCCCTGAGCTCAGAGAAGTAGCCTGTGCTCAATGGTGTTCCCGTTCCTGGCCTCCCTTCCTCAGGTCTGGACTCCAAAAGATTCAAACTACAAAATAATAGCAAATTAGCATCCCATAGAGTTGTTTTCTGGGCCCTTGTCCCTAAGTCATTTCCTCTTTCCTTCCCCAGCCACCACATTCGCTAATTTCTCATACACTTGTTCCTAAGGCAAGCCACCAATACACTAGCACAGAACCTTCCATTCTAATTAATAAGCATTCTCCACTTTCCCCATTGTTGTCTGAAATGCAAAAATCTTCTCCTGGGGTGTTTAATTTACACTCCTAAAATAGTTTATTTGCCTTCCTAGAAGGGTACAACTCAATCTCATTTTAGGAGTGTACTCTTCTCCCTTAAGTCATCTCAAAGAAACTGTCATGATGATGCTTGTGTTAGAAATAAATTTAGCCTTATAAAATGTGCTCATTAGAAATCCTTTTTATTCCAAGGATGATTCTAAAATATTTTATATACCTGCTCATTGCTTTTATGAGACAGCTATATTAGAGACTGCTCCTTACTTCTGAGCCTGCAAAGTACTTCAAAGTCTAGTTGTATTTTGTATCTGAAATGTGACAGAAGCCTTTTTATGACACACCGTGCACCTCCAAATACACAAGAAAATAGCCAGAGTTGTTCCTGAAGGGATTTTCCCCTAGAATATTTAGCCTTGGTGACATAAAAATATCCATTTTAATTCCACATGCCCAGAATTGATCTTCCAAAGAAAATATTAAAACGACTCTAAACTCATTCAGAAACTCAAAGATAAACAGAAACAGCTGCTAAATGTCTCACAAGCCAGTCTGAGATTCATTTCAATTACCCAACAAAAGGTACCTCAGGTGTAACAGAGCATTTTCAAGTTAAATTTTATGTCTATTAGATATAAGCCTAGCAGCAAGTATAAATTCCTTCCAGTTGTTACTTCCTTTATGTCTGACGGCATTTTCCTAATTCCCTGTTTAATTTTATTTTAACTTTTATAGATAGTGGTAAAGTGAACAAGTTATAACAATTTACACAGCATTCAGCATCTGTGTTAAGGTCAATTTGACTTCCTACTGAAATCTTTTTTTTAATATTGAGACTTTTCTCCTAACTTTTTTAATTTTTCTGTTGCCCTTTTCCCTAACAAGAAAAAAGAAACTTACTCTAATCATTCTAATGCTTCTGACTTGATAAAGCAACTTACACCCCAGTTCACGAGGTATTTGTATAGAAAGTTACAAAAAAAAAAAAGAAAAAAACAAAACTCTTCATAGAATTCTCAAGCTTTCCACCCAAATCCCAAAGGCAATAGTATATTGAGTGTGTAACTACATTAACTTTAGAGTTTAGGGATTCATTTTTATACTCTGCTTCAAAGTTAGCAACCTGCAACATCCAAGGTCAACAAACTTAGGTTGGAACCAAAACTCCTTCTTGCTTTCCAGATTGTGAGAGTCACAGTTTTAAATACAATTCCTGCTTCCCCCAACACACACCTTCACAGATGTGCATGGTGTCATATGCCCTGAGCCCTCTCACAGATGTCAATGTGTGAACACCTGACCACCATCTCAGCCTTCAGCATACTGCACTGTCCTCAGGCAGACTGTATCATATGATCACTGTTCCTGAACACATATTACATGCCACCAATGGATGTTGCCTTACTTAGTCCTTGCAACCACTTTATGAAGTAGATATGTTACCCCAACTTTATGGAAGATGAAAAAGAGACTCAGGAAAGGGTGGTAACTTCCCAATTCACAGCTGATCCACTGGTGCCCCATCATAAACGCATATCCACTTCTCTTAAGGATAAAATAAACTACAAATGCCATTATGAAACTTCTCCACAAAAAGGTTCACATTCTTTTTATTTTGGTGAAACATCGCCATATTGAATATTTCTTAAAAATTTATCAAAAATAAATAAAATTTTTCATGAATTTCTAAACTGAAGCCAGGAAAACTCTTTGCTTTGGGGTTTATTGCAGAGGTACTTATGAGTAGTGTTGGACTGAGGCGCTTCCTTCAAAGCTCATTTTCAACCTTCTTAGACACCCAAACCCTCACTGTTCAAGAATTCGGTTTTATTTAAAATGTTTGGATGGCAAAAAGACAAAAACCCAATTCATTCCAACTTTGAAGAAAGGGGGAAACAGGAACAAGCTCATGTAAGCACATTATGGAAAGGTCAGGAGAAAGGGTGAGTCTCTTAAAGGTTCCAGACCTTACGTGCTTCTAGGACCCTTCTCTGAATCTCCACCCTCTGGGGCTCTCCTGTCCACTCTGATCCCTCCCACACACGCCTCAGGCCATCAACAGCTCCCAAGCCTTCCTTTTCTGCTTGGCCACCTGTGAGGAATATGATGAACCCTGAGAAAGGGCGTTGATTCACCTGACCTGACTCCTGTTGCACAGCCCAACTGAGGACCCAAGGAGAATCTCACATTTGGATATTCCCCTAAAAGAAGGAAGATGTGCTCCACCACATAAAGTCACCTTAAAATAATGTCTAAAGAACACTTGCTTGTTTTTAGCAGATGGTGAATCCAGAAAGTTCAAGCAATAAGACAAAGTCCAGAGGCATATGAAAATATGGTAAAAAAAAAAAATTTTTTTAAATCAAACTTTCTGCCCCTAATGCACCTTCTAAGCAGTGGAATAATGAATTCAGGAAAATGATGAATTAGGTCTCTAGTCATAATATTTTACCCAAAGAAGCACTCTTAAGGTGTTCAAATGCATTTTTATTCCCCACAACTTACTATGTTGAATAAACCAACAAGTTATATTTGTTTTTAAGTTCTATTCTCCACCTCAATCACTGTTTTAAGACTGCTTGATGTTACCCTAAATATGAACTCTGCATCTTAAAACCTGTGATCTTATGGTCAGCCAGGCCTCTGAAGCTGTCACCACCCTGACATCTACAAACGCGTTAAACACAAGATAGGTTTGGCAGGATTTTTATATACTGACTTAACAGAGCATTTATTCCTTGAGAGAGAGAGAAAGAGAGAGAGAGAGAGAGTCAGTCCTAAGCAGATAGCTCAAGAAGCTTTTTCCCCAAAGAATAAAAAGTACTATAACCTCATTAAAAACTTTAAAGGCTGCAGATACATTTTCTAATTTATGATTTCTAATTTCCTGACCATCATTTTGTACTTAACGATCAGGAAATGTCAAAATAAGCTGTCATCTTTTTTTCTATCTCCAAGAATAACCTCAAAACCCAGTTTCTGAGACTAAGACAGAGGAATGGTGTGGGTGGATATTCCATCCCACACCTTCTGTAGATCAAGTCAGGCCATACATGCAGTATATATTACATCTAGCCCAGAGACACAATGACAGGCATGACTTTTCTCAGTATTTACTTACCAAAACTTTTCAGGTTAACAACATTTTAATTTCTAGATAGATAGTAGGGCCTTTGACTATCTATCTGGTCATAAGTTTTTCAATCTTAGTCTGCTCAAGTCATGCATTCAGTTAGAAAGTTATTTTCCAGTCCCAGAAAATTACTTAGTTGTATACAGTGTTATATATTTTTAACATCATCCATTGCTTCATTTTATAATAACTTGTGAATGAAAAAAGGTCAAGATAACTTATTATTTTAACATTTGTATTTGAATATTCTAGATATCACAACATATTTTTAATAGCAGTCACAGAACGGGCAATCATAAAGCAATTGAGTTGTCTGTAATAAACATTAATTTGTATTAATAAGCTAATAATACATTCAACCATCCATTCATTCAAAAATACTGAGCACCAACTGTCTTAGGCATTGTTCCAGGTGCTCACGACAAATCTCTCTCAAAAAAAAAAAAAAAAAAAAAAAACAGACATGACGGTCAGACACAATGATCCTTATCTTGGTTGTAGAAGAGGCAGGTAAACAATGTACACAATAGAGATATCTACTGAGTTGGAAGATGGTGTGTACTGTGAGAACAGAAACAGAGAATGGTGATGAGCATGAGCAGAGGTGGAGAAGATCTTTGGGGAAATGAGGTAATTAGCCATGTGCGGCTCTGGAAGAAAAAAATTCCAGGCAGAGGGAAGAACCAGGACAGATGCCCTAAGGTAGGAGAGTGTCCAGCTTATGGAAAGAACAGAAAAGAAGCCAGAACAGCTTGAGCAAAGGGAGAAAGGAGGGAGAGGATGAGTAGGAGATGAGTAGAGAGATCGCAATTTGGAAAGTGAATGTATTAATAAATATTTTTTGACAATTTTGATCACTATTTCCATATAGTATAACATGCTTCATTTACATTGAATAATGTTCCTTTATCATCCTACTGACAATTTCTTACTAAAACTAATTTTATATTCCATGTGACCAGTATAATTGTATGATTCCATTCAATTTAACATTCTCTATGTCTAAATTCCAGTTTGTGACTGATAGTGAAAAGTGATTTAAAAATAAGGCAAACATTCAATTATTCAGTCAATTTGAGCTACATCATATTCGAAAAGCTCTATGTTCATTCATGGGTAAAATAACATTTCTTTAAAATATTTATGTTGTCAAAAGAAGACACATTATTTGTAAATGTAAAACATTTCTCTAAGAATTAGATACTTTAAGAATGGAATGACATAGTTTCTTTTAAGGCTATCATACTACCAGAGATGGTTTTTAAAAATATAAACCTGCATAAAAATATAAATATGCAAAATGTCTTTCAAAATAAATACACACTTGATAAACACCACAACAGCTATGCTTTCTGAGTGAGCCATACACCCACGTTGTTATCGAAACACATCTCTTACTGTGTTAATGGAGATATTTCTCCTGAAATATGCGCAGTTTCATGGAGAAGACTGAAAAAATGAAGAAGTGTGTGCAATATCCATGGTAGAGAAATGAAAATAGTTCTAAGGTTTGGGAAAATCAATGTGGTATGTTTATGGTAAAAAGCAAGGTGGCCCTAGGTTGTATGAAGCAACAATATGTTGGAAAAGCCTTAGGGGACTCTATACCAGTAGGTGCGCACACATAATTAAAACAAGAGGTGATCATACTCAACCACTTAACTCTAATATTTATTATGTTCTGAGCCCTCCATTGGTAACTGAAGATATAATGAATTAAATAATCATGGAACTTATTGTCCACTGAGGGGAAGCAAACACTAAATGAATCATACAAGACATCACAAAAAAATTACTTAATTATGGTTATTGTGATTGCAATCTCCATTTGAAAGAAACGTCCATACGTTCGGAACATTGAATCAGTCACACATGAGAGCTACAGCCCAGTGAAGGATGTCAGGCATACAGTAAATGCTCACTGCATATTCATTGATTCAATCACAGTACTCTGCTCTTATCTGAGGAGAAGGTGTTCCAAGACACCCAGTAGATGTTGAAATCACAGGTAACACCTATCATTACATAAACTATGTTTTCTTCCTAAATACAATCATACCTATAATAAAGTTTAATCTGTAAATTAGACACAGTAAGAGATTAACAATAGTAATAAATAATAAAATAGAACAATTCTAACACTATAAGAGAATAACTGTTATGTAAATGTGCTCTCTTTCTCTCTCGGTCTGGAATTCTCCATTTAATATTTCTGTACTGTGGTTGACCATGGGTAACTGAAACCATGGAAAACAAAACCATGAATAAGGAAGACTGCTGAAATTAAATATGTGGAAGAAAAGTACAGGATGGAATGAGAGCATAAAACAGGAGTCCTGACCAGATCAAAGAGCTCAGTTGTGACAGTTAAGCTGAAACCTGGGAAATAAGTAGGAAGTCGGTAAGCAATATGGAAAATGCAGGAAGGGGAATGAGGGGGGGTAGAAATTGCTTTAGAGAGAACATGGCAACAAGCCCTGAGGAGGGAAATCTGCTCCTTTCTGAGAATTTAAAAATAGCTCTGGTCAGGGGAGTGGGAGAGTAGCGATTGAGAGAAAAATAAGATTTTGCAAGGCCTAGGAAAACTTATTGAGGTATTATAACTTTACCCTAAGAGCAACAGAAAACCAGTGATGGATTTTAGTAGAGGCATAATGTGCTCAGATTGATGTTTTTAAGTGATCACAGTGACAGTATAGAGAAAAATAAATAAATCAGGATTCTTTTTTAACATTGAATTTATCATTTTAAAAATCTGGGCAGAAGTTTCCTAAATTTGACTTTGCTATTTAAAAATAAACTGATAGAATTTGAAGAATAAGGAGTAGGTTAATGATAGATGACCTGAATTTTAATTCATTAGAAATGGTGGTAGGCAAAATTCTGAAATGGCCCTCTTCTACAACTGCCAACAATCTAAATGGAAGTGGATTCTTCCACAGAGGCTCCAGATCAGAACTCAGTCCAGTGTAGACCTGGACTTCAGCCCTGTGAGAATGTAGGTAGAGAACCCAGCTGAGCCCAGATGAGTTTCTAACCTACAGAACTGTGAGATGATAAAGGTATGTTGTTTTAAGCCACTAAAGTTATTGTAATCTGTTGCACATCAATGAGAAACTGATACATAGATCTTTAGAAACTACAATAACAGTGACCCTCTGAAAATAGATTTCTGTGAGCCTATTAGTTTGCTTTGTCATATCTTTAAAAGGAAAAAATCTTAATCCCTTGAGCTGCTATAATGAAGTGCCAAGGACCAAGTTATTTATAAGTGGCAGAAATTTATTTCTTACAGTTGTGGATGCTGGAATTCTGAAATTAGGATGCCAGAATGGTTAGGTTCTGGTGAGAATTCTCTACCAGATTGCAAAATGCCTCCTTCTCATCATATCCTCTCATGGAAAACCACTGAACCCATCAATGAGGGTGTCACCCTCATGACTTAATTACCTCCCAAGACCCACTTCCTAATGCCATCACCCTGTAGGTTAGGATTGCACCATATCAATTTGGCAGGGGACACAAACATTCAGTCCATAACAACAGGCAATGATGACATTGAACTTTCTATTGTGGCAGAGCTCACTCTGAAAAAACTCTCATAAGAAACATTTAGTCCACTTTGGTCCACTTCCTATGTGTTCTATGAGACCTCATGAACCAAAAAGTAGAATAAAGCCAAAAAATAGAAGGTATTGCTCCAGGCTCTGGTCCCACATCTTGCCCTCACTTGTCACTAGCCCTTAATCCTACAGGAAAGATTGACCAACTCCACAAATGGAACCAAGATGGTCAGCTTTTCTATGAAAATAAAAGGCTATGCTAACAAGTTTCTATTTTCTAGTGTGGATAAGAGGAATCATTTGCCTTCATATTTATTTATCTTTGAACAATAAGAACTGACATTTGATTAAACACAGTACAAACATTCTCAGCCTTCCTGTGTTCCTCCCCTTCATTCATTGTCTTAAGTACTTTTCAAATTCTGCATCTTTAAAATGCAAAACTAATAATCTCTCAAATAATTATAGTTCTTATATTAAAAATATTAGAAGAAACTGAGAATAAAGGATTATCAGTTAGAGTGGACTAGGTGCGGCAATAATCCCAAATCTTGCTAATATAACATGGCAAACCCTCTCTATCACACCTGTTACAGTCTGGTCCAGAATTGGAGGACAAAGAGTATGCACTGATCTCTGAATTTTTTAGGAACCCAGATCCTGTCCATTTAATGACTCCACCATCTCCCAGGGCCTGAAGTCTTCTCTAGATCTTTCCCAATTGATGAGACTGAGGAAAAGAATAAATTAAGAAAACAGTAGAGAAGGAAGTTCACTCTTAATTTCTTTGTCCCAGAATGATGCACATTCACATTCGAATTGCAAGGTCCATCCAAATATAAAGGAATTATAGGTTGGCAGTGTGTCTGGAAGAAATAAGCATAGAAATTGATGAGTCCTAGAACTATATCTCCTACAATAAGATGAAATGTGTAGAGGATCCATAAACTTTGGTTATCTGTTAGCAGTTCACCTGTATCTTGAATTTGATAATATGTAGTTCTAGTTACTATTGCTGCCTAAAATAGTACCCAGAAAAATGGCAGCACAAAACAACCGTTTTATTAAGCTTATGAATTCTGTGGGTACCAAATTCAAAACAGGCACAAAGTAGATGTCTTGTTTCTGCTCCATAATATGTGGACTCTCACCTGGATGTGACTCAACAGCTGTATGCTAGAATTATTTAAAGAATTCTTGATTCATATGTCTGACAGTTGATGATGGCCATCATTTGAAAACTCAATTGGGCTGCTGACCCAAGAAACTACACATGGATTGTCATAGGTCTTAGACTTCTTCTTAATAAGGGTAGGTAACTTCTAGAAGTCAAATTTATTACATGGCAGCTCAGAGTGCCAAAAATGAGTGCCTCAGTAGGTGAGTAGAAGTCACATTGTCTTTAACTTAGCCTATGGTATAGCCTCAGGCACTTAAACTCTACAGGTTTAAGAATTCACAAGTCTACTCCTAAAGAGAGAGGGCCTAGATCCATATCTCAGTCAGAGGCTACCAAAGACACATGGAAGAAGAGCAAGTGCAATAGGAGATATTGTGGTATCTAATTTTGGAAAATATAATCTCGCACATATATTATTTTAGAATCACTGAATTTGAAAGTACTTTGCACCTTACAGAGAAGGGCAACTAAACTATGACCCACTGCCTGTTTTTATAAACAAAGTTTTAAACATATTACCAAGTTTGAGTACTTGCAAAAGAGACCCTCTAACCTGTAAAGACAAAAGTATTTACTCTCTGGCCCTTTACAGACAAGTTTACTAACTTTGTACATAAAATATATGTATGTGGGTACTGGAGTTAGACACTAGATTTCAAATCCCAGTTCTGGAGGTTACTAGTTATAAAATTCTGAACAAGCTACTGTCCTCTCTAAACTGCCATCTTCTTGTTCATATAATAGGGGAAACAATAAAGTCTATCATTGAGTGGCAAGCCTATCATTTTTACCAAGTAGTCCATGAAAAGAGTAAAAAATATTCATAAATACTAAGTCTTGTTATTAGCATTAATTTAAAATATTAGCTGGATCAACTATCCATCAACTATGCCATCTACTGCAGATTTCAACACATCTAGGATATAGGAAGCCCATTTCATCTTCAATCATTCTTTTAGGAATGTCTTCCTCCCACTAGGTTGAAACCTGTCCTCTTATTAGTTTTATGCTATCAATCTTGGTACTATCTCTTTGAGGTTCTATAAAATATCTCATCCAAATACTAGGTTATTCAACTATTTAAGGAGTTTCTCTGAATTTTATCAAGACTATCCACCTCATTTCTTTCCTTCTTTGGAGACACATTTTTCACCCCTTTCACACTTTGGTCATTCCCTTTATAAAGGTATATAAAATTAGGATTTGGGATGTGGTTTACTGTTAAAGCACTTGCTTAGTATGCACAAAGTTCAATCCCCATATCAAATATACTTAACATTTACCTGGAAATCAGCAAAAGATTTCAGGCCTACAGATAGATCTGGGCCCTTGATCCCTAAACTATCCTTACTTTAACTACTGGTGATATGGATTTTGTGCTACTCAGTTTTTTTCCAACCTCTCCTGCTCCAGAACAGTTGATATATTAGATCCTAGAACAGCTTGCTGTATTTACCCTTTTTATTTTTAATTTTATATAACTCCAGTTTCTTGAGATCTTTCCAGATGTTGATGTTATAGTTTAGAATGTTCATGGCCTCTACCAACTCTATATCATCCATGCATTTCTGGTGTCATGATCTCAATTACTAATAACTATCTAATCAAATAGAAATTAATACCATGAGTAGTCCTCAACTCAATTAAGGCAACTGAGTATTGTTTTAATAATTTGATTGCTTTCCCCTGGACTTCTACTTACCATAATCACATTTATTCAACCCTTCTCTTTTCTTATTGGTTCATGTTAGTTATACAAGATGTTAGGATTCATTTTGACATGATTATAAATGTATGGAATATCTAATTTGCTCCAATTCCATTCCCAGTCCTTACTCTCATCCTCTCCTTCCCTCCCCCTATTCCCTTTCCTCTACTCTGCTGATCTTTCCATTTATTTACAATTTTTTTGTAAAATTAGTGTCTTGTGATTATATATAATTCAACCAGTCTCTCTTGAGATAGCAATCCTCTTAGAGAAGTTGGAAATCACTTTAATTAAAAACATAAGCATTTCTCTTTATCTTTTTCATGATTACATTTTGTATTAAGCTAAGTATTATAGCTTGATATCAGGTTGATACATAAATTTAATCAGTTAATCTCTCTCTTTTTCTTTAATGGGGTCTCACTATATTACCCAGCTTGGTCTTGAACTCATGAGTTAACTGATATTCCCATCTCTCAAGTAACTAGTACTATGGGCACATGCCTCTGCACCCCACTCTGAAAAACTCTTTTAAATCTGTTTTAAATCATTTTTCTTGCAAAGAAAATTGCTAAAAATATAGCCTGTGTAAAGCCTAGATTTGTGGTTTGATAATTATCCCTTTTATAGCACATAGCCTGTTATGTACAACCATGATAGTATGTGTCTGTGTGCATTCATAGTAAAATATAACCAATTAACTTTTGTTACTATATATAAATATGGCATCTTAACACATACCTTGACTTTAATATTTCCTGAATCCACATTACTAGCCAATTATTATCTATACCTAAACAAAGATTGGTGGTGGCTAGAAATAAAAATGCAATTATGATATTTAATGTTAACACTGCTGTTTCAGAAACTAGATTTATGTTCCTTAGCTTACTCATCCATTTTAAAAATTCCAATTTTTGTATTTTAAGTTCTTAAGCTGACATTTTAAATTTCAACATTATATCTTCATATGATTTCGCAATAAGGTTATCTTAACAAATGTCTATATAAATAAGATGTCAAAGCATTAAGTGTTGGTTCAGGACAACATTTGTGATAAAATTCTACTAGAATTTTTTTAAAAGCCAACCTATTGTGTATGGAAATAATTTATTACTGTACTAGTATTTGGTTTCTATGCTTTTATGAACCTAGGTTTTAAAAGTGTGGGTTTTTCAATAAATGGTCTGTGAGATTGTGTGGAGAAAACACTTATACCTCACTGGTGGGACTGCAAGCTAGTAAAACCACTCTGGGAAGCAGTATGGAGATTCCTCAAAAAACTAGGGATGGAACCACCACATGACCCAGCTACCCGACTCCTTGATATTTTCCCAAAAGATCTAAAATCAGCATACTACAGCAATAATACCACCTCAATATTTATAGCAGTACAATTCAAAATAGCTAAATTATAGAATCAACCCAGATTTAGAAATTCTTTTAAAGAAATGGATTAAGAAATTGTGACCATACACACACACACACACACACACACACACACACAAAATGGAGTTCTAGTAAGTCATAAAAAAGGATTAGATTATAGCATTTGCAGGTAAAGATGGAAATGGAGAATATCATGCTAAGTGAAATTAGCCAATCTCAGAAACTCAAAGGTTGAATGTTTTCTCTCATATGTAGATGCTAGAGTAAAATAAAGGAAAAAGAGAGGGAAGGATAAGATTACATAAAGGACCAACTAAATACAAATTAATAGATGAGAAAAGGAAATCTAGTAGAGTTGAGGAAGGAGAAGGGGAGGGAGGAAGATGGAGAGAATGGAAAAGGGGAGGTCATGAACTAAAATTGATTTCTATGCATGTAGAGCTTGTCAACTACTATAACTACAAAACTCTAATTTTAAAAAAGGGGGGGTGGTTCTTGGTTAGCCACTTAAAACAGAAATTATTCATTTATCAACTTTAAGAGAGTCTTAAGCTGTTTTGTGAATCCTGTTAATAGTTCCTTTATGAATTATTATTTTGAATTATCCTTTTTGAAATTCACTGTTCTCTTTTGTTGTCCTTTCCCCTCTTTAGGTTTGGATGTGTGGAGGAGAAATGTTTGATGTTCCCTGTTCTAGAGTTGGTCATATCTACAGGAAGTATGTCCCTTACAAAGTTCCATCTGGGACCAGCCTGGCAAGAGTGAGTAACTGGGCATCAGATCAGACTGGGCTTCAGATGGGCTTCCTGCAAGGAAAGGAATCAGCTTCTCACATGGTATAATCTAAGGCACAGACTGAGATTAACTTCAGATATAGAGAGTTCCTGTGTTTCTCAGTTTTATTTCCATTGCTTAAGGAAGTATTTCCTCTTATGCTAATTCTTGTTATTAATTGTTTCAGAACATCTTTGGCATGCATTTTATTCAACCCTCACCATTACCTTCTGAGGTTGGTATTATCTTTATTTTATAGGTGGGAAGGTAGAGGCTTAGTGAGGTGCTTGTTCCTGCTCACATGAATTGCTAACAGCAGAATAGCAGTGTAAGCCCAGGTCAACAGAGCAGACCACCAGCTCCTTCCCCCACATGGACACATAATTAATCAGACAGAGAAAGGGGGAAATGGGAGGTAGGGGAAAATGAAGACCCATACTCTGCCCTCTTCGTGTTTGGAAGTAAGGCTAACTCTGCCTAAAATTTTAC
The DNA here is from genome assembly GCA_020662805.1 of Glaucomys volans. NCBI lineage: Eukaryota > Metazoa > Chordata > Mammalia > Rodentia > Sciuridae > Glaucomys > Glaucomys volans. The sequence goes on from JAJEJO010002437.1 coordinate 38,538, forward strand.
CCCATCCTCAAAATTCTAAAATTGGCCAAGACTAGATTTTGTTTATTCTGATGTTGTTTGGAATAATATCTTTCTCACAGACCAGATGCAGAGATGCTTTTCTCTTCTGCCCTTTAGAATGTTTTCATATGTAAATAGAAGGACCTAGTCACAGTCCTGCTCCAAACAGTCCTGACCATTTCTCCATTTTTCACGCTGCTTTCCTCATAGCTGGTACCACTCTCTTAGAGGTCAAATCTAGAAAATGGGAGTTTGCCACTTCACTTTGCATGATGCTCCCCTTGGAATCAAATCCTAAAATATTCATTTTGGTAATTTTATTAGCAAGACTGAAATGTGTAACTACTTGAGTCTTTAATATAAAGCTTAATAAGCTCACTTAACAAGCTTTTGCATAATAATAATAATAATAATTAATAATAATAAAACAACTAGTTCATTAGGATTCATTAGAATGTGAATCCCACAGGGCAGAGATCTTTGTCCATGATATCCACAGTTATACTCTCAATACCTAGAACAGTGTTTAGTGAGCCCTCGAATATTTGTTGAAGGAATTAATCAGGAAAATTAAGGGAAAAATGATATTTTTTTAACAAAACAAATATTTTAATAAAGCACAATAAAAGTTTCACTTCCAATGAGTCTTTTTGATAGTAGATTATTCCTCCTCATTCCTTTCTGAGATTAAGTGTCCATTTTTCTTTAGTCGCATCCATATTCTTCTTTTGCAACATTTAGAGTTCATAGTAATTGAGATTATATCATATGAATCTTGAAAGAAAAGACTCTTATTATTCCTCTTCCCCACTCAAATAATTAATATACTCAAGTAAATAGCCATAGAAATACACTATTTGAAGAAAAGAGACCAATCACAAAATCATGAAATGATTCAAAAGCTGCATTTTGGATTAGGAAATATGGTTTAATTTAGTGATATTGGCTGCTATATTCCCAACACCTGGGATAGTGTTGCGAGTTCACTCACATATTTGTTGAAACAAATAATTTACTCATCAATTGTACTTTAATGGTACATGAATCAGAAAATAAGAATTCACAAGGAGGCTAAAGATTAAACAGTTTTGAGCACACATCGCAAATCAGCCATGTGGATATCACAACTAATAGCATTTTAAAATACCCTAGACAGGCAAGATGACGCATGCCTGTAATCCCAGCAACTCGGGGGACTAAGGAAGGAAGATTGCGAGTTCAAAGCCAGCCTCAGCAAAAGTGAGGTGCTAAGTAACTCAGTGAGACCCTGTCTCACAATAAAATACAATATAGGGCTGGGGATGTGGCTCAGTGGTCAAATGCCCCTGAGTTCAATCCTGGGTACTCCCCCCAAAAAAGTCCTAAAGATAATGAAGTCCTGTCACTGATCCACTTTCACTCACTCAGCTGCTTCCAGCTTGGGCCCCAGAAGGAACCCATCTTTGGCAGAGGATACTGGGTATGCTGGGTTTGGAGTTAAAAGCAGAGTACAAAAGCTGGATGGGGCAAGTTGCACTGATCCGAAAGGGTTTATTTTCAAAAACTAAAACTGTTCATGTATTTTCAAGAGAGAAATGAAGTACTTTTTCAAGGAATGTCAAATATAAGGAATCTAGGCCTAGTACATAAAACTTCCAGGAAAAAGTGAGGATTCAGTCAAATGAGAAAAGTTCGTAATTCTGAATTTTAATCTTTTCCACTTAAATTTTACTTGAGGGCTCATTTTAATTTTTTCCTAAACTGCCAGAGCAATTGGAAGGTCATAAATGTTGAAGCTTCTCTGTCACTCTAAAGAACATTTTATGATTTTTAAGTTTAAAAGTATATTAAAATGAAAAACAATTCTGATATTTTGTGGGAGAACCTCAACTACCTTGCTGTACCCTACATTGTTACTAAATCATCAAAAATGATGAGAGATTATGAAGATGCTTGAAATACAGAGCCACATCTACCCAATAGATATTTTAATCTTTCTAACCTCGTTAAGAGATGGTGAGAGAGCTAGAGACGTGATCCTAAAGACTTGTTTTAGAACTTGCAAAGTCCTTTGCAAATTGATGATTCCAGCAGACTTCCAAAACACAAACACACATACATGCACACAAGTGTGTAAAAAGGCTACAGTCCCCTAAGCAAGGTTCTAGTGTGTAGTACGAGAAATAAATTCAAGTCACTATTCAGTACCTTTTATTCACCTAGCATCACTGGCTGGTTGGAAGAAACAAGATATTCATATACAAAACCATTAGAGGACCATGTGAAATAACACCTCATTGTTCAAACATATCATGAAGATGTGTATGTGTGGGAGGAGGAAAAGATGGTAACACACCTGTGACTTTCAATCCTCTCAAATTAAAGGACTTGAAAGAAGATCTTCAGAGATAACTCAATTAAATTAATGCTTCATAATTATTTATTAATAAATTCTCAAATTCAGGACCAGTGACCAGAACCAACTTCTGACCAAGTTTTCACCCAGTCTCAGTGAGTCAAGAAAAATAAGAACCACAAAACTAAATATGTTCAAGTCAATAATAATTCTTTCATACCGTGGTTTTTTTCTTCATTTGGTTGAACTTACTTTTTTTTTTTATTATGCTGTGCTGGGGATTGAACCCAGGGCCTTGTGCTTGTGAGGCAGGCACTCTACCAACTGAGCTATATCCCCAGCCTGTCTTCTTTTTTTTAATGCCAAGATTCAAGACAGTAGATTTTTGTTGATACACTTATTTGCAAAAAAACAAAATTTAGCATCCCTGTCATTTCCTACAAAATGCAAAAATGTGGGACCTGGTGACTCAGAATTCAATTCATCACTTATCAGATGCTTTTCTGAGTTGGCTCGGGGGCTGATGTCAGTATACTGGGGCTCAGTCCTGGTGTCTTTTCACTGGATATAAACAAGAAGTCCCTGAGGGAAGAGATGCTTATCTCTAGAGTTATAGGGAGACTAGAAAGACTCCAAGGCCATGATGACAATACTTCCTTCTTTGGGATGCACTGACTGTCCTTCCTCACAAGAGTGACCAGCTCCTCAAAAAAGACCTACTGAGTAGTGTTTTGCTCAGCCAGAGGTGTGTGGGCAGCAAATGGTTGAAAGATCCTCATTCCCACAGCCAAACACTCTGCTGGAGGAGCAGTCATTACTGGCACCCCTGGAGGAGGTAGAGGGAATTCACTCCTCTATAACTGCCAGTGTTTGGGGACCATCAAAGCCATTGGACCAGAAACAGGTGGCTCTTTGTACATGACAAAGGTGGAAGCAGTCACCCTATGACTGAACATTCTAGCAACAGAAGTCATCATGGGAGCAACTTGCCCTACGAGTTTCCCCATGCAGTCCCCATGCCTGTGGAGGGAAGCCCTGCACTAAGTGGAGCAGACTAGAGGTATGAACAGCTGGCCTCCCTGGTGCCAATAGAAGAAAACATATGCACAGGACACCAGAAAGGACCAGAAAGGGGACTGTATACTTTCATGTTTCTCTTCTGACAGAGTGCTTATAAATTTATTTTTTTATTCCAAAATTTCATCTTAACCTTTATGGCAAACATCCAAGAACATGAGAGAATTTCAATTTTTCCAAGTTTCAGGATAAGAACTAAAATCTTGCCAGGGGTGGTGGCATCCGCCTGTAATCCCAAAGACTCAGGAGGCTGAGGCAGGAGAATCACAAGTTCAAAACCAGCCTCAGAACCTTAGCAAGACCGTAAGCAATTCAGCAAGACCCTGTCTCAAAATAAAAAATACAAAGGGCTGGAGATGTGGCTCAGTGGTAAAGTACTCCTGGGTTCAATTCACAATACCAACACAAAAGAAGTAAAATCTCAAAGTCAAATGTAATCCATAGTTCTTGAAAATGTTAGCTCACAAAAAAAGGGATAGAGAGAGGTTAAATGGTACATGAGTAGAACTGGGATTATAAACCAAGGTCTGTCCATCCAAGGATCATGCCCCTAATATGCTGACCCTTACAGGTGCTTGGAATAAACAGGAGATGCTGGGACCTTCCTGGCAAGGGCACCTGCATAGGCGAGGTACCAAGCAGAAAGAAGCAAGTGCAGAAAGTTACAAGGGACTGTGTCTGGGACCTGTGCAGTTGAATCATGAATGTGCAGCAGGTCCCTGAATGCAGACCACAAGACAGACCTTCTTCTTACAGACTGTGGAGAAGAACTGATAGTTTCTTAACAAAAAGTGCCATGAAAAAAAAAAAAGAGAGAGACAAAATGGAAAGATCAACCAAGGAGTAAATATTAAGGGAGGAAAAACTAAAGAAAGCAACGTTTTGAATGAAAGAAACATTTGTAACGAAAATTGCATGAAAGATTTTTGTTGATTTTGCTAGGGTGTGCAAGAAAAGGGAAGTCAAAGGTGACTGTGAGGTTTCCATTCTGGTCTTAGAGAAAATAGTACCAGTGCCAAAACTGGGAATGATGGAAGGGGAAAGGAGAAGAAACTGAGGTTGAGCTTAGACAAGGTGAATTCTAAGTGACAGATCTGGGGAGACAGGCACAGACTTTCTGCCTAGAATTCTGAGACCTTTGCCAGATTTCCCTTGACTTAAATTTTCATTTCTGAAAAACAAATGTTTATGTGTCGGGCACTAAATAGGCTCTGGAAGTTTAGATGAGGAACAAATTGAAACACATCTTTCTCTCTAAAGTCCTGATGATGAGTAGAGCCCACATAGTTCAGCAATCTATACGCCAGAATGCCGTCAGGATGGGAGAAAGGCTAAATGAAACCATCAGACTTATTATGGAATGAGACCTATGTCTTATATAGTTTACTTATATGTAAACTGGTTCATGTAGATTATCAGTGGAACTATAACTTAATAGATGAGGAAGCCAGGTGTGGTGGCACATACCTGTAATCCCAGCAGCTCAGGAGGCTGAGACAGGAGGATCCAGAGTTCAAAGCCAGCCTCAGAAAAAGGGAAGCACTAAGCAACTCAGTGCAACCTTGTCTCTAAATAAGATACAAAATAGGGCTGAGGATGTGGCTCAGTGGTTGAGTGTCCCTGAGTTTAACCTCCAGTGTCCCCCAACAAAAAATAGAAGAGGAAGTATTTGCCACATACAGCATATAGTATTATTTTTTATACATAGGGATGCGTGTTTTATATTGACAGAATTATGCTTAGTGATCTCACAGGCTACACTAATTCACATACAAGTTTCAAATGCTTTTGACTCTCTGTATCTACTTAGGGTTTCTGAATCGAATGACCCATGAAGATTTCCCATGGTCCTTGTACTTTGTGGGTACAAAGGCTAAATCCAAGGCCTGAGAGAGAATCATTGCTTCACTCTGTCAGCTGTGAAATGACTTCTTAATATACTCCCCAAGATGCCTTTCTCCCAGGGCCATTTCTCTGGTGACACCCAACCCTGCTGACTTCACAGATCATCTTAGACTCCTGAAATTGATGGGAATAGGGAGAGGTGTAAAGAGGAGGAGGAGTGCTCAGTGTACAAGCCAAACCACCCCAAGTCAATTAATGAAACCTTCTTCATTGACCATGGTGTCAGTGATCCCAGTCTGAAATAGCTGAAACAGAACAACACCATACCTAACTTATGCAGCTCTCCTTTGTTTATGGCAGAAAAATATATCAGTTAAAGAAAAGCATTAACAAAACCAAAATGACTAGTTTGATATAGGAAAATGAAATCACCAACAAGGCTATAAAGTATGGTGATGAATGGGAAAGCTACACTCTACAAATTGACCTTTCTCCCCTGATGACTGTGAATCAGTTTACTCCCATAAAACTGCCCAGCAAATAAGAGCTGTAGCATGACAACCTTAGTCATCAAGAGCAGCAAGCAGTTCTTTCTACTGCTCCTAAAACTATAGGGTTCAGATGCTTTATTTGAAACCATCATTGAGTTCAGGGACATGTTGGCCTATCATGGGCTTTCTCCTGGAAAGTAGGAATGATAAATTCTTCCCCCAAAGACATAGCCTGCATAAACAGCTAAGACTTCTGTGCAGAAGCAATCCTTCTGAAAACAATAACCATCTCTAATTCTTCCCTGCAATATAGCAAAAAGGGCAATAAGCCTGTCCAGCATTTGTGGCAAGAATTAAAGATGATTCACATACTGCAATCAAGTCTTTGCCTCTCTTCTCTTTTGCCCATAATATAAAAATAGAATGCCTTTCACTAAAATAATATCATATCTTCTATTTACATGAAGCTTTTATTGAAGTCCAAGCAACTTCCTAAATAGCATTTCATTACTCTCCATGTTCTCCTCCATGAAAATAAACCATAAATTTACTATATAATAATGATTCAGTAAATCATTAAGATATGACGACTCCATTGGGATGAAGATAAATATTATCTCTAGCCTCCAAGAAGGCTCAGGCTGGAGGAATTCGGTTAGTAAGTATTTATCAAGTGTCCACTTTGTGCTGGGCGGAAATGCATATAGCATACCATATATCCTAAGCCAGTAGCATTGAGCTTTTCCAATTAGATTAAGTGCGTCCTTTGTAAAGTAATGGCACCTCAGCTTAGGACACCAACACACTAGAAAATTTCCTGACGAGCAAAGCTGATGGAGCATGCACACTCACCCTTTCGTCACATTGCTTCTTGAATGCAGGGCATTTTAGGCTTATGTTATATGCAAAGAAAACAAGGCAGTGAAATTACTCTGTTCACCAGGGAAAATGGGAAAATCTGACACACAAGTTTACCTCCCACTGTTTGACCCTCACTTGTTCCCTCAATTTCTAACCTGGAGGTACCAGACCTTTTTCTTTCTTTTTCTTTCTTTCTTTCTTTCTTTCTTTCTTTCTTTCTTTCTTTCTTT
>JAJEJO010002437.1:53216-121198 GCA_020662805.1 Glaucomys volans
AAGAAAAAGCCAAGGAAGCACTGGATAAAGCCAAAGATGCAAACAATGGTAACCTACAATTAAGGAACAAAGAAGTGACTTGGGAAGTACTAGAAGGAGAGGTAGAAAAAGCAGCTTTGAAAAAAATCATAGAAGACCAACCAGAATCCCTAAACAAATGGAAGGCAAAAGGTCACAGATTTAAAGGAAAAGGAAAGTGTAATAAAGTTGCCCAGCCTGGGTCTTAAGGAAAAATACAGTTTCAGGGCAAGAAAACAAAATTTGATAGCGATGAAGACCGTGATGAAAATGGTGCACCAGGAACAGTGAAAAGAGCAAGAGAAGAAACAGACAAAGAAGAGCCTACATCAAAGCAACAGAAAACAGAAAATGGTGCCAGAGACCAGTAGTTAATTTTTTTTTTATTTTTTTAATTCATTGTAGTTAGATTTTAAGCTGCTTTTTGTCTTTGGAGGCTTTTAAAAAGAAAACCGAATTAGGTCCACTTCAATGTCCACCTGTAAAAAAGGAAAAATTTTTGTTTAACTTGTCTTTTTTTCTGATATCTAAGTGAGGGTATTTTGTTTTGTTTTTTTAAAATGTATAGTTCTGTTTGTTTTCAGAAGATTCAAATATCAAAAGGAAATTTCTTCCACTAAATTGCCTTTGTAATATGAGAATGTATTAGTACAAACTAATAAAATATATACTATATAAAAAGAAAAGAAAAAAGACACCTACTCTTCAAAGGCAGTTGAGACAAAAATAGAAGGCAAAGATTATGAGAAAATATTTGCAAATCACATCTAACAAAAGGACTTGTATGCAAAATATATAAAGAATTCTCAAAAAATTCAGCAGTTTAAAAAAACAAGAGCCAGGGTATAGCTCAGTGATAGAGCACATGATTAGCGTGAATGAGACCCTACGTTCAATAGCCAGCACCAAAAATATAATTATTTTAATAAGCAAAAGAGTCAGATACTTCACCAAGGATAATACACAGATGGTAAATAAGCACACATGGAGATTCTCAACATCATTCCTCATTAGGGAAATGCAAATTATAACCATAATGAGATACTACTTCATGATTTTATACTGGCCAAAAGTAAAAAGACTGATGCAAACATAGGTTGAGGAAGTTGTAGGGTAACTGGAATAACCATACAGTGCTGATGGGAATGTAAAATATGGCAACCAGTTTAGAAAACAGTTTAGCAATTTCTTTGAAAGTTAGGCATAAACCTAATACATGATCCAACCATTCCAATTCAAGATGTATTCCCAAAAGAAATTAAGCAAATGCCCATACAAAGACTTGTACAAGACTGTTCATAACAATTTTATCTACAATAGACCAAAACTAGAAATAACCTACAAGTCCATCATCTGGGAAATGGAGAAACAAATTGTGGTTTATTCATATGACAAAATACAATAAAAAGTAATACATGGTGCACACCTATAATCCCAGCAGCTCAGGAGGCTGAGGCAGAAGGATCACAAGTTCCAGTCTCAGGAACCTAGTAAGACCCTAAGCAACTTAGCAAGACCCTGTCTCAAAATAAAAATAAATGGACTGGGGATGTGGCTCAGTGGTTGAACACCCCTGGGTTCAATACTTCATATCAAAAAAAAAAGTAATACATGAAACTATATGAATGAACCTCAGAATGAAGATTATGCTGAGTGAAAGAAGTCAGGTGGAAAAAAAAGCACATACCCTATGATTCTACTTATATAAAAGTTCAGAAAATGCAAATTAAACAATAGTGACACAAAAACATATTGGTGGTTACCTGGGAATCATAAAAGTCCCACAGAAAGGAAACTGAGAGAAAGATGTCAGAAGCAAGAGGAAACATTAAGAGGCAATGAATATGTCCATTATCTTAATTGTGGTGATGATTTCACTTAATATATATGTTTGTCAAAGTGTGCCAAACTGTAGACTTTAAATATACGCGGTTTCGTGGAGATCAATTATTCTTCAATAAAGTTGTTTTTAAAAGTTAAGCTCACCAACATTTTTAAATAAGATACGTTACTACATCATTCAGGCAGTTGATTTTTGTTCAACCTACATCAAATGCTTCCATAAACACTATCATAAATATTCAAAATATTCAGGCAAAAATATGATAAAGTTATAAAATCAAAGAAAAACCTAACTTTTGTTCAAGACAACCAAAAGCAAGTAACCACCTACAAACAGCTCACACAGCCTTGGGGAAGAAGGAAGAGGAAATAGCCTGTCAGAGAAGCCTTGTTTGTAAGACTGGATTAGCCTCCTCTCCCTACACTGAAGGTTTCCCACTGACTTCAAAGAAGCCTTCAGATCAGAGGAAAGTAGCGCTGGGCTGAATAATTGTTCTGAGGTTGGGACTCTCTTAAAGAGATTCTCTTTTGAGCTGTACCATCATGACATTATCACATTATCAATGATAAGAGGGCTTTGGGATGGGACTACTGAGCCACCAAAGCCCTCTTAAGCTTCAAAGAGGAGACGAGAAATGCATTCAAATCAAAGCAGAATTTTTAAAGTCATGGGATAGTGATACAATTCCTTGCTGTAGGAGTGACTGTGACAAATAAGAAACTGTATATGTGTGAGATTGGCTCTGTGAGCTATTACTAGTTTCTGGAGCAGGGGAAGCACCAAACAACATAGAGCTGAAGAAAGAAAAATCTATTACTCAACTTGCCATAATACAATAGGTTAATATTGACACAATTCCAGCAAGTGGATTGGGGTCACATGATGCATATGTAATAATCACCCCCTGCACAAAGAAATACAAGCATGTTACTGAGATGAGGTGGCCCAAATAATGCAAATGCTTGGGACAGTCTCATGGCCAGAGAAACAATTGACTCTCAAAAATCATGCTGGGAAGCTGAACAGGGATTGCATGTTTAGGAGAATTGAACAGTAGGGTCTAAAATGTTGCTGGCAAAAAAAATAATAACAATAATTAGCACATTGATTTATGTAGCTTCTTGAACCAGCAGGAAAAAAATGGAACGATCTATTTTCCTCATGCTGCCCAATAAAGATGAACAGTCACAACCAGAAATCCGTTCATATGAACTGAGCTAGAAATGTGATTTAATGTTCCTTGTAAAATATCAATTCAGAGACCTGATGAGTATTAGAATTAAGGATAGATTTAGTGCTGGATTGTGCAAAGAAAACAGGACATGAATGCAAAAGACCTCTAAACAGAGCCGAATGTGTTAAATGTGTTAATAAATATTTGGGTAACAGAGAATGCAGAGATTAATACCAGTTTGGGTTGGATAGGGGAACATGTGATACACAAGGAATCACAGGAGGGTGCCATAAAACCAGAGCATGCTATCAATGTCTTTTACATAGAAGGTGCTCAGAATAACAGCTTTTACTTCATTTATCACCAAGAAGTATGAAGGTCTGCAGCTTTTTAAAATGGAGAAATCCTTCATTTGCTTTCTACACCAAAGAACTAAATTTATTCCTCAGCTCTAGTAGATATTTTTCTCAAGCCGTTACATAACCTCTATGCTGGGCACATCCCCAGGAGGGGAAGACCTATTAGGTCCAACTCAAAATGGAATTGAGCCCTGTACCCTAATCTTCCTTGTCCATACAAACTCAGTCTTAGATGAAACCCAGTTCAGATATGCAAAGATGTAAGGCCTTCCCCTACTCATTCTGAGACTGAGGTTAGCATTGTGCCTTAATCAGTCCTTTCTAGCCATGCTGAGCCCTTGCCGGTAGCTACCAATTAGCCCTGCTGCTTCCTTAAGCTCTGTGGCTACCTCCCTGCTTGCTTCACAGACAGAGGGCCAGCAGGATCCATCTGTTAGAAGCTGAAAAGCAGTGGGATTGAGTGTTTATTTTATATCAGCTGTGTATCACAGCAGACTCCTCAGCAGAGAGCTGCTTGAAACTTCTCTGGAATAATTTCCACAGAAGCAAAACATTCACCATGTATTGTCAATAGCATCGAGGTTTGCCAGCCTCTGCACATATAGTCACTAAATGAATTACCAACATTCATGGAACAGATATTATAGGCAAATTATGTATTTGGGGAGTAGGGTTGCCAGATTTAGCAAATGAAAGTACAAGATGCTTACCTAAATCTGAAGTTCAGATGAACAACAAAGAATTTTTAGCATACACATGTCCCATGCAATATTATTAATTGGAGCATCAATTATATTTGTATTTTTTAATTGTCATTTATCTGAAATTCACACTTAACTATATGCTCTGTGTTTATTCCAGCAATTCTAATTGGAAGGAATAAAGAGTTTCAAGAAACAGATGGGATCAGACAAATAGGAGAGAGCACTGAGGCAGGAAAACTGATTTGAATAAAAGCAGTGGTAGATGCATTTTTTTCAAAGGCAATGAATACAGCAGTTCATATAAACAGAAATGTCATGTAGGAGAATAAAATTAAAGAGGAATGTCAGAGATCTTTTGTGGAATGTTTTAAACAGTGGGCAATCCTTATATAGCAAAAACTTGGAGGTGGGGTATAATTCAAGGGTCAGATGTTTCTTTAGGGGAATTGCCTTGTTTCACAAAACACCTGGGAGGGACATTTTGGTTATGGAAAAATAGACCTCAGAGTTGTCCAGGATGATGAGGGACAATGAGGAAAATGAATTTGACCTGCATGAAAAAGGGAAAACATGATATTCTGATACAGCTCTACAAAGGAGAACTTAAGGAAAGTTTGAGGACAGCATCATGGCAGGAAGCCATCAGAGGGAAGAAGGAATTTTTGGTTAGGGTGACGTTTCCTATAGAAATCGAAAGATTTGAAAGAATTCAAGTGGTCAAATGCTCCATCCTCAGCATCATTCGTATTATTCAGTCATCTAAGTCTCTGCCATTGCCTGAAAATCTTCAGGAAAAGCCTACACTTAGATGACCTACTGGAGAGGCATTTACGAGATGAGGAAGGGTACCTAAGCAGAGTGTTTGCAGGACAGAGAATAGAGAGCAAGCCCAGGGCAAGATGACAGCTGGAGAAAAAGATCCCAAAACAGGAAAAGGAAGTGAAAAATGTGTGTGTGAACCCCCACCCCTAGGATTCCATAGAAATCTTCAGGGGGACAAGGTCATGCAATCTGAGGTTAAAGCACTTTTGTTTAAGTCTTATAAAATGGAAAATCCAGCTAATACCTGGCTCCATTTGTACAAGAAAACCTCTATAGATGTAACTTCTGGTAGTTCAGGAGTAAATGATCACATGTATCAGTCTCCCATTGTCCAAGTTTTATTCTCTCTTTCTTCTTGGTATCTATTATTTGAACATCTTAGCATCTTTACCAATGTTCACTCAATCTCAGAAACAGATAAGACAACTCAAGATTGAATTATTTTTTTTCTTTCATCCTTTCTGGCAAGAAATGTTATGGGGATGTCTCTGTTTCATGATTTCACATGTTGTCACAGCTATGAATGCTTAAGTGAGAAATATTGCTTTGCACCTACCCCATTACCTCCACAGATTTGAATGTGTGTATGTGCTCCTATATAAGTACACCAATGAATTCAATATGTATATGATTATAACTATTTCCTGGAATGAGTGGATTTATTCTATAATCTATAAAAGAATTACTCTGACCAATAAATACAGTATACTGTTATTTCTAGAATAATGACCCCAGAGTGATTTTTATTTGGCCAACCACCTGGATGGTTTGAAATTAAAGACTATTCCTTGACCATAACAATGGAAAGTTTCCTCCTGAGAGGGAATTCTATTCAGAGAACCTATAATCGAAGATGTCTAATGAGTTATTGGGTCATTAGAGAATGGGCAGGATGTTTTATTTGTGTTTAAATGTTTATAGAACAGCCATAATTAGAGAGAAACCAGCCATCATAGTCTTTACAATTATTATGAAATTATTATTATGGTTTCCTGGTCTTTTAGTCAACTTTTGCTCTTTGTAACCAACGTACCTCACAAGAACAAGGTAGGGGAGGAAAAGTTTATTTTGGCACTCAGTTTCAGAGGTTCCCTCCACAGTCAATTGACTCCATTGCTCTGGGCCGGAAGTAAGGCAGGGAACATCATGGCAGAAGGGCATGGTGGGGGAAAGCAGTTCAATAAATAACAGCTAGAAGCAGAGAAAGAGACCTGTTCACCAGGGACAAAATAGATACCCCAAAGGCATGTTCCCAGTAACCTAACTCCTCCAGCCACATCCTACCTGCTTACAGTTAACACACAGTTCAACATATCAGTGAATTAATGCACCAATTAGGTCACAACCCTCATAATCTAATCATTTCACCTCTGAACAGTCTTTCATTATCTTACCCATGAGCTTTTGGGGAACACTTTGTACCTAAACCATAACACCTGGAAAACTTAAAAAAAAAATGATTTGACATTATTTCTGAAATATGTGCATGATCCAAATACTTTCTTCAGAGTGTTTGAGAAATTATAAAATCTAATCTGCAACTTAATGTCTTTCAATTTGAAAAGGACGTGATGATGCACAGCTAACTGTCAAGTCTCCCAGTTAGCAACACTACAGTTCTCCTGAAGCTGACAATTTATCAACTGCTGTCACCTTCTCCTTTTGTTTATCAATATTGCTTATTTTGGATAACATTTATCATCATCCTTTGAGCCATTTCCAAATGAATGCATCTAAATTAACCAGTTCCTCTTTAAGGTTATGCAATATTTCCATTTCTGTTTCAAAAACTAAAGGAAACAAAAATCTACCCTTTAGCAATGGCGCTTCTTTAAATTGTTCCTATTCCAGTGCCTTTATCAATAGTTACATACTATTCACATCCTATGAATTTATTCACATTCATTTGTAATATGATACTTACTCCAACAGTTCAAACGCCCAGATGAGCATGCACATGTGCTTGTGTTCATGCAGGGTGTTAGACTTTAATGAAAAAAAAAAATAGATCTAGAAAACAAAGGCTGAAGCCACAAGCTAGATGCTGGTGGCCATGGGTCCCAATGGACAGTCCCAGCCAAGCTGCTTCAGCCTCACAGACATGGGTTTTGTGATGTGTTGGACCACAAGTAGGAAGGCCAGGGTATTTTTCCTCCGTCAGGTTCAGTGTGTGGGGTCAGGAGCTTTTGGGCAGCATCAGGAAAACCTTAACCCAGGGTGGAGTACCTTTTTCACATTCACAGCCATCAGATTAGGCAGATGATGCTAACCAAGACAGTGGCTGCTGCTTCATCTCCACCTTCACATCACCAGTCTTTGTACAGTCTTTGAGTATTAAAAAAAAATCTACCTCTAACTTCATGACATAGTTTTAAAGTGTTTAATGCAAGTCAAAATAGATTCCTTCATGACAAATCCTTTCCTGTAAGTTATCAGAAGTTTTAAAACTTCCTTTCTCTTAATAAAGTCACTTTCTCATTATTCCTGGGTAATTTGCCTCTTTGCCTCTGCTTTTGGTATTTTCCTAACATTATTCATTTTCATTTATCAGAGAGAAGTAAAGTAGTTGAAAATTAAGTATATCCACTTTATTTTCTAATTGAAATTTTTTTTAAAAAGCTGCAAAAACCAGCCTAAAATCAAATGTGATCATGAAGTTTTAATATCAACTAACTTCATCCCTTCTCTTTGAATCTTTTTCCTAAAGTTCATAGAAATTTTCTGTCTGAAGACAAATAAAAATAGAATGCATTTCAGACAGAGCATTTGTCAAAATGAAATGTAAATGGCAAGATGATGCCACAGACCCTCACTTGGGTTCCATGCATTTATGTGGTACATGGTACCATCACAGACAGGCCCATCCCATCCCCAAATGAACTGAGCAATTCAGAATCAGTGGCAAGAGCTAAAATATCACTAACAGTGTTGACTTTGAGCACATGTCAAGATCAACTGGAGTGAGAGGAGTGGAAAGCATTATGGGTAAGACAATGGTGGTGGGATATGAGGCAGCAAGCAACAGCAGAGGTACCCCTCAGGGGACAGTTCTTACACTGTCTGCATCTTTTCCCTGCCCTCCTATCTAGGCAACACATTTCTTTAAAAGGGAGGAATAGAGCCAACCAAAAAACCAGAGCAGTCTCTGTGCCTCCGCCTCTTTCCTGCATCTTGCTGTATTAACTGAGCCCTACCTTTTTACCTACCATAGACCAAAAGTAACCAAGAATCCATGGAGGGTGTGGAGCAGACTGGTGGGAAGTCCATCAGGAGACACTGAAGGTAGAATTGACACCTTCATTAGGAAGAAGATATCAAAAACAGTGACTCCAAATCCAGTAAAACTCTGGACATGGTTCTGTACTGAATTAGGGTTTCACAGCAATTTTTAAGAATAAGTGATTTCCCTAAATATCACTAGTTTTTACTTGTGTCACTTTTGTCTGAATCTTTTTAAAGTTCCCTGCCATTGTGGTTAAATGAGAAACTGAATCAGGTCAATGCTCCCTCCAGTCATGCACTTAAAATATGGAATTTGAACTGGAAAAACAAGAACAAGAGCCTATGGGATACCAGCCTTTGCTTCTAGCCAGAGGCATCAAAATTTGTACCTTCTAGACAAAGGTGGTTGTTCCCTCTACCGCTCATCATAGTACGCGAAGGGATCTTAGAGAGCATCTCATCTCCACTAAAGCCCTTCCAGAAGGCCATAGGAACAGCTGAGTATGTATGACCAAGCCCAGTACCCAGGCCCAATCCTGCACTCTTCCTCTACTAATAATAATGGCTCTATTTTTCATCATACCTACTGTGTGCCAAGTATCATTCTAAGCAGTTCACAGTTGTTACCTTGCTTAATCCTACAACTTCCCCCAGGGATAGCTAGCTATGTGTTGTCCTTCTCAAGTGAAGAATCTGAGACCCAGTGTGGGTAACCTGCTCAATCCCAAAACTGACAGAAGGGCTGAGCTGCCTACTCCCTGATCATAAAATAACAGGAGGGAGAAAGTTGATGTAATTGAGAGTCAAATCTTTTTTTTTTTTTTTTTTTTTTGAGCCAAATCTTTACTGACTGATAAATTAATTACCAAATTGGCATCTGGACCCCATGCCAGAAGCAGAATGTGCACAAAGCCACAGGCCAATCATTTCACACTTCTAGCAGTTATGAAAACTCTCTTTGTTAACAAGCCACCAACCAGAGATGCCTGAGGTTGTCTGATTTCTTTGACTTTTCTCTTTTCATTTTCTGCTGCAACTAAAGCCACCCTTGGAGCATAAAAGCCAATAAAAGACTTTTTTTTTTTTCTTTCCTGCTACACAGAACCTGAAACGGGTGGCTGAGACCTGGATGGATGAATTTGCTGAGTACATTTACCAGCGGCGACCTGAGTACAGACACCTCTCTACCGGGGACATCTCTGCCCAGAAGGAGTTACGCAAACAGCTCAAGTGCAAGGACTTCAAATGGTTCATGGCTGCAGTGGCCTGGGACGTGCCTAAATACTACCCTCCTGTGGAGCCCCCACCTGCTGCCTGGGGCGAGGTGAGGAACTATGCTCTTACCTGCAGAGGCCTGTTCATCTCTTAAAGCCTCAGGTGGTGGGAGGGCCAGCTAAACCTTCACTCTTTACCCCTGCAGCCAAGCAAGATCAATTTAAATCATCTCAGATAAATGAAGGCCTACCCTCTTTTTAGAAATTACTAAAAATAAGAACTCAACCATCAGTGTTGATAGCCCAACCCAGAACTATTGACCAGAGTTGACTCCTTAAATGAACTTTTTAAAAATATACCTGAAACATCAGGCATGGCGGCATACTCCTATAATCTCAGCTACTCAAGAGGTTAAGACAGGAGAGTCAGAAGTTCAAAGACAGCCTGAGCAACTTAATGAGACCCTGTCTCAAAATAAAATACACACACACATACACAAAAAAAAACCCCTGAGGATATAACTCAATAGTAGAGCACTTGCCTAGCATGTGCAAACCCCTGGGTTCAATTCCCAATACCACAAAAATAAATAAATAGCAAGCAAATCTGGAAAATATGTTTACTTGAGATTTGTGAAATTATGAGATTGTGTAGAGAATGAAATTATCTGTCACAGCACAAATAAGGGCAATCTGCTATCCATAATAGGATCCCTTGCTGTTCTCTGTGCATAGCCCTGTTACTGTTTTATATATGCAAGTGCAAGGTGATGGGGGTGGGGGAGACTTGGCTCTTTCCCTAACCAGGGTGTATTTTCCAGAATCACGAAGGAATGCAGTTCCATAATACATAGACTGTGGAACATGCCAGAGGCATATTGGTTTCTGAAATAAGCAGTTACCTTTCCACCTTTGAACACTTCTATTTGATTTCACTTCATGATGGAAAGAGCTGAATAGCCCCAGGTCCTATATTTAAAATACCTATCTTTTGGCATAAAAAGGACTATTGTACTGGGTTCCATTCCACTCAGTGTTGTTACTATAGCCATTTCCCTATAGAAAAGAGTGTTCTGATAAGGTGGATTTCTCCTAACAATTTAACAGGCTTTGAACAGAGGATATCAAGGGGCAGTGCAGGCTGGGCTGGGCCAGATGCCAACACTGTTCCAACTCCCTAGCCTTTCAACAGCCAAGGGCTGTCAATCATTGTGGAGGAGCTTTTTTGATGTCATCCTGGGCTTTAGAGTGTCCCTGAGAAGATGCCTTTACTTAGTTAGTGTCACTGGCTAGAGAACTCTGGGGTTGCCCCAGGGCATGGGAGGAGAGGCCAGAGCATTCAGGCATCTTTCCTGGGTGAGTTGCCCCAATTTCCCATAGAAGATACATTTAGAACATCACAGCAGCTTGTTTTGCTGAATAAGTCCAAGAAAATGCCTCTGTCTGCCTGGACCTGGAGGTATGAGGGAGAGAGTCAAGGCCATCACTGCATGCCCCATCCCCCTCCCCATCACCCCTTTTTGTTTTTATTTTTGGGTATGTGCAAGTGGTCCTGACATTGTCAGCTTATTTGGTCTCCTCCTTGGCATCTTAAACATTTCATTAAAATCTCCCTGGAATATTATTATTCATCTACTTGTATTGATTTTAGCTCTCTGTCATGGACTTAATTGCCAGCACTGGAAATTTAAAGTATATACCAGGAAGAACTTTCTTAACTAACATATTAGAAGGCACAGAGGTTTGTTACCCAATAAGTGGAGAGTTTCTTCCTAAAACTTTTTGGTTAATTGTCTGTCTGTTAACTTCCTATGGTGGTTTAAATGTTGTCCTGACAAATAACTAAGAAATATTCTTGAAGACCCCCACAGTATCATCGTGTGATCTAATGCTGGGTTAAAATCTCATCAATCTTTTTCCTACCTTATGTGGAAATGTAAATTTTTGTTCCTGGTTACCACTTCCAACTGCAATTGGTCATATTTTCTCATATTATCTGACTAATCCATAACCCATATTCATAAAATTACTTGTTTGGAAATGGACCAAAGCTTCCATTGAGGTTCTTGAAAAAACACAATCAAAATAAGAACTATCGAAAGACAATAGCAGTGTGATTTCATCCTTATACCCAATTGCCTGTCACCATGTCACTTGCCTGGAGACATTGTACTTATTGTTACTGGTTTAAACAATCAGAAACTAAGATCAGATTTTTTTAACATGATAGTTAATTTCTTTCCCCCAAAGCTTCAAAACAGTAAAGAAATAAAGGTTGTATTTAAGCTTAGGGAAGAATAAAACAAAAGTGAGTGTAGTGATCGATCACATTTGCTGAGTAGAAATGTGGGTGTATACCAACAGTGAAGATGTAGGAGACTGGAGAAAGGCAAAAAAGAAGGGAAATTGGAAATCACCAAGCGACAAGGCTTTGCACTGGCAAATAGTTTTGAAAAGAACTTATTTTCCAGGCAGGGTGGATCCCAGAGAAAAGTGAAAGTGCACATTTAATTCAGAAGGCAAGTGAAGTATTTGAGTTGCAGCTTAATCTAAGTGAAGTGATGAAAAGAGAGTTAAATTTTAGCCAGCTTTAGCATGGCTAGGAGCAAAAACCTGACAAGAACAACTTAGAGGAGGAAAAGTTTATTATGGTTTCAGAGGTCTCAGTCCACAGAGGGCCAACTCAATTGCTCTGGGCCCAAGGTGAGGCAGCATGTCATGGAGTAAGGATCCAGCAGAAGAAAGCTGCTCAACCCATGGTGGGGTCAGGAAGCAGAGGGAGAAAGACCAGAGCGGGAAAGGCCACATGGAGGATGCAGCCTTCAGGGCATACCCCCACCGACCCACCTCGTCCAGCCACACCCACCTACCTACAGTTACACCTAATCAGTCCATTCAAACTAGGAGGGACTGATTAGGTCACAGCTCTAATAATCTATTCATTTTTACCTCTGTATGTTCTTGCATTAATAGTAACTTCATAGCCAAACCATAACCTAGAGGCTATTTTCCAACTCTATGTTGTATAATAACAAGCTATTTATTAGTAGCGGGTTAAAAATGCTAAAAGTATAGCATATATTTGGGGGACAATCTAATCTCTGAAAATAATCTTTCAAAATGTTTATATGTGGTGTTTCTTTCCCCCTTTTTGATTTTTTTTAAATAAAACTTTTCATTTTAAATTTTATTTAAAAATAATAAAATTTTAAATTAACAGAAACATTGCAAAAGTAGCATAAAAAGTTCACATATACCCTTCACCCAGCGGCTGCTTCTGTTAACATTTTAGATTTACCACATCAACTGGTCTATTTATCAAGTTAAGCAATTAACATTGGTACAGTAGTAATTGCTAAGCTACTGATTTCATTCAGAATTCACCAGTTTTTCCACTAATGTCCCTTTTCTGTTCCAGGACCCAATCCAGTATATGAGAGGGCACTTTGATTTCCTATGAACTTTAAGTTAATTGTGAGCCCAGGCAAAGCTCCCAAGTAAATGTAATAGGTCAGTTGCTGTTTTTGTAAGACAGTGAGAAGATGAATGTAGACTCTGGTTCTTTTCTAGTAAGTTGGGAGGAAACCACAGACCTCCAGCAACCAAACACAAGGATCCTTTATGGGAAGCAGGGCCACTTGTCATTTTATGGATTTATGCTTGGAATGGTTTCTACCTGCTTCTCTGTGCCAGCCTGATTCTAGGGAAACGATGAAGTGCTTAGGCGATTTTTGGCTCTAAAAGTTGAAACTTAGTTTGTTCAGGGTATGCTACAAACCATAAACCGCCTAAAACATTTGCTCATTTCCCAGACAAATTCAGCCTCATGACTGCTCCTCTCTCCCAAATCATCTCTCTGCTCTGTCCTTCCTTTCCAAGTTTAATCTCAATGCAGCCCATTTAAAATGGAAAATGAGACCACTCCTCTACTCAAAACCTTTCAAATCCTACCATCTCTCTCTGGTGAAAATCAAAGATCCTAAATGGTTTGACCCCTGTGTCCCCCTCATCATTTCCTAGCCCTGGTTTACCCTTCTCTAGGCACACTAGCATCATTGCCATTCCTCAAACAGGCCAGACCCAATCCCACCTCAGGGCCTTTGCACTTGCTTCTCCCAATACTTAGAATTCCCCAACCCCAGAAATCCCAAATTTCCTTCTATCATTTCCTTCAGATCCTGGCTCCCTGTTGTCCCACTCACCACTCTCTTGCTCTGCCCATACACCTGAGTATCTGATTCCTCACAGAACTCAGTGAGCTCTCACTCTCTCTCACCCAGGGAGGAGGCTCTGCATCACTTCCTCACTGGCCAGACAAAATCTAGCTCTTTGGAACACTTGACCAGGAGGACAGTTTGTATAATGAATCTCAGGTAACCAATTCTGATGGACTCTCAGATCTACATCCAAACATTCTCTTCTATCATCCTAAGGGAGAGAAGAGAAATCCAAAAGCAAAAATCCTCTGGTGGTCCAGCAATTTCCAACTCTCTCTACCAGATTTCAACTAATAAGGTAAGGGGAGAGATGAAAGTCACCTCTGAACCAGGCAGTGGCCCATACCTTTAATCCCAGATACTCAGGAGGATCGCAAGTTTGAGGCCAATCTGGGCAGTTTAGCAAGAGCACATCTCAAAATAAAAGGGGCTGGGGTGTAGCTCAGTGATAGAGTGCTTCCCTACAATAGGCAAGGCCCTGGATTCAATCCCCAGCACTTCAAAGAGAAAAAGAGAATGGAAGTCACACCTGATCCAGAAGTGCTCTCCAGAAATCATCCCGTCCTCCAGTGCTTTAGAGCAGTGGGTGGAGCTGGGGAACAATAGGGCCCAGAGAGACCAAATAGGATTTTGAGCCATAGAAGTCCTACCTCCCTTGGTGTGGCTCAGGTGGAAGCAATGTGCTTTTCTGGGTTGCTGTTAGATGGGATAAGAACAGGTTTAAAGTGGAAAATTAAACCATTCACATATGAAGTGTCTCTTTTTGTGTCAAGATACTGAATGAAAGAAACTGAATTTCCTATTATTTTTCTCCTTCTCATTCTTTCCCCTCCTTAGAATTCATGAATTTGCTAAAGTCATTTATAGTACTCCTTTATAATCCAGAAAGGAAGAGTTCTACAGAATTCTAAATACCGTGTGTAAGGCAGAATAAAGGATGTAAAACAGACAAAGGTGTCTTTTCTAAACAGTGTCACAAATTCTTTTAAAAGGTGTCTGCTTACTGTCCTCAATGTGCCAATCTCAGCACATCCATTTGTCATCTTGCAATTGCGCAGAACTTTTTTTAAAATTTTGTTTTCAAAATTCACCTCAATACTGAACTAGTTTGGCTGCTTATTTAAATTCCTTTACCAAGATGAATGTCACCCTGAACTGAAGAATGTTCACAAAGACAGGCACCTGAAATAATTTCATTTCTCCTCTGTTTGGGGCTGTTGCTCTTGACTTCTTTTAACCTGCTTGCTTCCTCTTTCATGTAATGTTCTCACCGTGTGAGAGGCTTTTCAAATTTCTTCACACCAGCTTACAGGAAAGAAAGTTCAACACTAGGAGGTGCATTATCTAAAAGATCACTTCACAATGCGATTTGGCTTCTTTTATGAGCACTACTGATGAGTGATAGAGTTAAAAGCCAGTACTTTCTGCACAATGAGCAAAGCTCCCTCACGTTCTCTTGGGAGAGCCAAGGCCAGCTTTCCTGAGTTCCCCTGCAACCCGGGCTTGCCACTAGAGAAGTTGCAAAATGAGATTGTTCTGTTGTTCCCTTAGCAACCATGCAGGGAATCATCTCTGCCATTCGAGTGCTATAGATCATCAAACCAGGTCTTTAAATTAAACAGTCATTCAAAGATGATTTGTCATTCTGAGTGGTATTAGATTTGACTTGATCTGTCATTTACTTTCTCAGGCAGAGGCAATGCTGGTAGACTATGCTAATTCATCTCTCTGGAACTCCTTAAGGAAGTTAAGAGAAATGTAAGGACACATAAAGAATTGCATTATCCTTTCAAATTTTGCTATGTGTTTTCTGAATTCTCAACAGTTGAGATGGAACTAAGAAGACAAACTTCAAGTGCCTTACAACAAACATGATTTTAGTTCCATATTCCCAGATGAGCAAATTGAACATCTTCATGCCCCCATGGTGGGAATTTGACTCAAGTCATAATGGAATCATAGGGGCTTGAGAGCTACCACATGTGTTTTTCTTCTTCTATATGGCATATATAAATATACCAATTGAAATTTTTTATCTTTTCTGTTTATTTTGTTCTTTCTGAAAATATGGGTATTTGTATTTAACACATACACATAAATATATTCTGGTTCATATGACAGGAGTAAATGAAATTTCAATTACCATCATGAATTCATATCAGTATTAAATTTTCTTTATTTTTATTTTTAATTGCTTATTTTAATTGTACCTTTTTATGTAATAAGTGAGGAATGATAAAAGCTATCTTTTTCGCAATATTCTTGCTCAAAAATATACTGGAATTTCTGATACTAAAAAAGAACACCAAAAATAATTAATCAATTAATTAATTAACTAACTAATTAAAAACAGGGCAGCAGCATAATTTTAGTTAATCATTAAAACCAGACAAGACATTTAGAATAACAAAAGAAAAACCAAACATGGATATCATCTTATATAAAACTGATGACAGGGACTGCGGATCTAGCTCAGTTGGTAGAGTGCTTGCCTCATAAGCACAAGGCCCTAGGTTTGATCCCCAACACCGGGAGGTAAAAAAAAAACTGATGACAAGGAATTCCCCATGTACTTTATGTGAACTAGTGTGACCTAAACACCAGACAGCAGCTGAGGAATTGACAGAAAACAGGAGTACTAATACTTGTCCAAGGAGAGGACTCAGAAATCAATAGCAAATATTCTCCCCTAAAAAGAGAAGATTCTTTATAGACCAGAAACAAAAACAATCAAACTTGAAAATTAGCAATGAAATTCAGACTTCCCAACAGACTCTAAGCAAAGGACCTGTTCAAATAGTCCACAGGAAACCAGTTAGGAGCCATGGGAAAGTACTTAAGCCATGCTGATGCAGTCTTAGCCCACAAGTGTTTCAGAAACACTCCAGAACATTCCTGTTTTGGAAAGACAGAGATTCATCCTGTCCCCTCCTGACCCCCATATAATTTTACTTTTCAATCTGCTGAGATGGTTTCAAAATGAAACACTAGAGATCCCAGGAGAACAGAAGTTGCCAGGGAAGGAGACAAGGATAGACCTCAGACAGAACAGAGCACCAAATACATGTAAAAGTAACAATTCTGTTTTGGAAGGAACCCCAGACCACACAGAGTCTGAGACAGAAAGCTTCAGTGAAACAAGCTGAGCCCTTAGAGATGGAGACAAGTCCAGATGAAAAGGTCCTATTTTTAAAATCTTCACAACAGAGAAGAAAGCCCTACACAGAAATATTCTTCTAATAGTTCAATTAACTACCTCATTTATATGTGGAAAATATAAGCAGTTTATAATAAAAACCCCATATAGAAATACAAAGATTAAAAGAACCAAATACAGTTCCAACAGACAATCAAAATATGTTGCAAATGTAGCCACAAAGAAGATGACGACTTCAATGAAGGTGAAGTTCAAAATAAGCCCAAAGAATCATAGAAACAATCAAAGCTTGAAAGAACCATATTACTCAGAATTAGAACAGCTCAGAAATGAGATGACTAGAATAGAAACATGACTTTATGGAAAGAAAACTGAGAAAACTCAGGAATGTACTATGAAAGAATGAAAATCTTTTCAGAAATGAAGATTAAATTAGAATGAACAAAAGAGCCAAGAAAGACCATGGAAAATAAAATAAGAATAATTGGAGGTTGAAAGGAAAATAAAAGAGTAAAAAAATCATCAAAAGATTTGGAATAACACTCCACATAGAACTCCCCAAAAAGAAACCTGTTTAAAAAAAAACAAATATTAAACTCTATAAGTAAAGTAAACATCAAAATAGAGGATTCGAATCCATGTACGTATTAAAAGGAACATATTTGGGAAAGTCAGTGAAGAATCATCAACACTGGAACTTTTGTTTTTTCCTTATGCTGGGATCAAACCCAAGACTTCATGATTGTCAGGCAAGCACTTTACCAATGAGCTACCCCCCCACCCCTGATGGTGTTTTAAATGAAGAAAAAAAATGAATATTCAAGTAAAAAGAATAAATTAGAGTTGGACATGGCAAAATACACCTGTAATCCCAGTCACTCAGGAGGCTGAAGTCGAAGGATCACAAGTTCAAGGTCATCCTCAACATCTTAGCTGGGCCATACACAACTTAGTGAGACCCTCTCTTAAAAGGAAAAATAAAGGGTTAGGAATGTAACTAAGAGGTAAAGTGCCCCTGGGTTCAATCCCTGTATCAGGAAAAAAATTGGACTTGAAGCCCATTTTTTACCAGAAGGCAACAGAACAGCATTGTAAAGATGCTCAAGAAAATAAAATAGGAGCCAAGGATTTTATATCCAACCAAACTATCCTTCAATCATGAAGTATAGTTATGAGGGCTGGGTTGTAGCTCAGTGGTAAAGAGCTTGCCTAGAATGCGTGAGGCACTGTGTTCAATCCCCAGCACCACATAAAACTAAAAAAAATAAAAATTAAAAAAAAATAAATAAATAAAGGTATTACATCCATCTACAACTAAATTTTTTTAAAATACAGTTATGAACATTCAAGGACTTAGGGTTTAGTTTTACCAAAAGCTTTTGTGAGGAACCTACTAGAGAATGAACATCAGAAAACCATGAGCAGTTTGCAGAAGCTTGGCAGAGGTTTATATAGAAGCTCCCTGTAAGGATAGAAGTATATACAAATTACATATAGTCTGACAATGTAGAAATATTATAAGTAATCAATGGGGAAAGCAAGTGGAAATAGATTTGCTGATTGTCCCATGGCATTAACCAGGAATAAAAGAATATCACATGTATAGCCACTGGGGAGAACAGAAGAAAAGGTGGTGGAGTATAACTAATTTTTATATTTATTAGAGAAGGGTATAGTTAGGCATTACCTAAAACAAAATATATAGAACATTAGTGTAAAAGTGGCCAAACAAAAACACAATCCATACTAAATACTGAAGATTGGAAAGAGAAAACAGATCACATGATGAAAGACTTTCTAGATAATAGTTGATATATGATAAATCATAATGTCAGAACTGAAATAAAACATGTAAGTGAATCTACTGAAAGAAAAAATTTGGATTATCTAATACTACAGTGCAAATCTAATTCTCTTCTGTAGGTGAGAACTAACAAAATCAAAATGATATGAAAAGATTAAAAAATGAAAGAACAAGCATAAAAATATCAGGCAAGTTCTAATAAGAAAGCAGAGTCTGAGGTCTTCAGATCAAAGAAAGTACAACTCAGGGTCAAAACGAAATATGTAAAATGCAAAAGAGGCCAAAAAAGACATTAAAGTACCAAAAGCTACAATCCATTGAAAAATACATTCCGAAAAGCAGAAACTGTTGGAAAGACAAAGAGAAACAGAAATACACCATTGGACAGTTTAACACGCCTCTCTCAGTCCAAGATTGAAGAGGTAAAACAAAATTAATAAGGATCTATAGAACCTAAACCATTAATGAATAGTGTGGATCTGATTTACATATCTCTGAAATACTTTGTGAGTTTTCCTTCTTTTCAAGTGCCCAGATTTAAAAGCATGTTATTGTTACAAACAAGATTTTGAACACATACAAAAAAAAGATCCAAACCTACAATTAAAAGAAATAGATACCTATAATTGTAAATCTGAATTGGAAATTTCAGTGTCAATTTATGATAATTTTTTTCCATTTTCTGAAAACACCAGTTGTGTAGCTTTGTTCACTGGAAAATTCTAGAAAAAAAAATTCAATCTAATCCCAATGAACACACCTAACTTCCTACTGTGGTCTCTAAATAGAATTCCTCGTAAATAAAATTAAGTTTGTTGGAGAAATGTCTAATTACAGTGATGGAATAGAAAATGTAGAAGATGGGTGGAGATATTTTGTTACTGTATAAGGCAAAGAAGGAAGGAAATCATCAAAAGGTCACATAGGTTATATCAAAGGACAGAGGAGTCAGCAGGAAGTGGATCCTACTGCCTCCTGCCATAGAAGAGACAACCTGAACATCAAAAGAAGTGACCCAGTTACTTAACCAACTATTGATTATGCACAAAGCTGTAAAGGAATAGTGAAACTTTTTTTAAAGGAGGTTGAAGAGAAAAACAGACAAAATAAAATTCACTGGTCACCACTGGCAGTTGCTAGTCACCACCTGCCAGTGGTGACCAGTAACTCTGAAAAGAGATATTTAAAGGGGAAACAAGGATTTGCCTTGCTTTTCTGGTAATAAATTTAAAAGAAAGGTAGAAAAATTAACATTTTACAATTCATCTAATGCAATAACTGATTCAAGCAATAATCATTGAATGGTAAAACCATTAAACAAACTATTAATGACAAAATTTGTAAGAAAATTATCAGCCATCACCTACACACATTAATTTTAACATTGCTGAAATATACACAGATTCTGATATATGATACCAGGTCAAGGGATTTTAGACAAGTCAGAAAATCAAGACCCATTCCTCTGAAATATTCTTTAAAAAAAAAACTGACATGGAATTTAACTAAGCCTTGAGCTCTAACTTTAGCATGCAGGAAATTCAGGAGTAGAACAATATTTAAATAGCACCTCAAGCCAAATCTAGAAGGTAGCAACCCAATTTCTTCCATCAGTCCATGGCAGAGACAAACAAGAGGGAGAAGGAACTGTTATAGCTTACAAGACACTTACAAGGCTCAAATACAGTGAAAGGAAACTCGTCTGAATCATGAACAGAATAAACTAACCGAAAAGGACGTGTTTAGACAAGCAGGGGAATGTGAATGTGGACCAGATACTAAAGGATATTAAGCAATTGCTAATTGTGGATGTATGAGAAAATGCTTTCTCCCTCTCTTTTATTTTCACCATCACTATGTTTCTCACTCATTTGGAGAAGTTTATTGAAGTTTTAAGGTGAAATGACATGATATGTGATGTCTATTTTTAAAAGTCTCCAGCAAAACAGAAGGAGATTGGGAAATTAGCAAATGAAGAAGCATGGTAAAATGGTGATGTTTTTCCAAGTTCAGTGATTGTCTGGTGGAAATGTTCATAATGAAAAAAATTTAAATGCATTGCCTTTGAAGATATGTATATGAACATAATATCTATGGGGAAAGAGTAAGCTTAAGTATGCTTTTGGATTATGTTGTAGGTAGCGAGACATCAGCATTTTTATTTTACTTGTACCCTAAGACTAAAATCATTTTTCTATATTGAAATACATCATTATATCCTATTGTGTTTGAGTGATTTAGTGCCTTAATAATTACAACATTTTACTCAAAGTTTTTATTAAGGATATTTATTAGCACCATTTTAGAACTGATACGGAATACATGAGACAAGATGTTGAATAATGTATAAGCAGATGGCCCATTATTGTCTGCCAAAATATCGTGCTTGTGTTTTCCCTCTCTTCCTCACCCCCCCCTTTCTAAAGTTTGAAGCACTGATTATTAGTCTACAGAATTTTTTTACCCGTAACTAAAATAACTTTTGAAATCACACTATAATTAGTAAAATTTATGGAATAATTCATGTTTTCGAAATGCTTTCTGCAATCAGTTTAACAAACATGCATGAAACGTATGGCCCAGTTGTCATTCATTATTTCTCTATGTAGCAATAAAGGCAATGCAGAGAAAAGAGATAGTAGAAAAGAATCACTATCAAACCATATTCAGGGAAGATTCTAATTACCCCAACCAAAATCACTATGTAGCAATCTGAGTTAATCATTCAGAAGGTCAAAGTATAAAGAAATAATTCTATTTAGGGTAAGTGAAATAGTCAAAATATTTAAAACCCTAAGACTCAGAAGCCACATTACTGCAAAAGATATGCAGGTGTCCAAGGCAAGGCTTCTCAAACTCCCATAAGCTTATCTCTGCAGGGGAACTCATCCATGGGCCCAGGCCTTCATAGAGCTACAGGAAATTTCCTATCTTCCCAGAACATTAGCTTTACTTAAAACTTTATAGACTCATAACATCATGTTACAGAATAGAATGTACACAGTATAATATTCTTAAATAAAATGAATACTTCAAAAAATATTGTTCTTCAATCTGAGTTTGCTGACTCTCCAGATAAGTTCACTTCTCTGTTGTCAGCCTGGTCCACATGGAAGGCTTGAGAGCCATCAGTCTATGGAAAAGGCTGGATGTGTTAAACACTCTCCTTCTTGAAGATCCAGAAACTCATTCTTTTCTATCCCTCACAATGATCAGATCCCAAGCCTGACTCTCCCCACCTGAACTGCACAGAATGCTGAGATCAACACCAAAACGTCCATTATTCATAGACAATGAAAACTACAACTTCCACAAAACTCAGAAATCCCACAGGTGAACGATGACTGCTTTTCATCTCCAACAACTACACAGGCTTCAAATGTTCTTTGGAAATTTCTGTGTTGATTTTGCTTGAAAAATCATTATCAGAAGGGACAGAAACACATGAAATCCATATCAGCACATTCTCTCCATGTGAGTGGACCACGTTGGAGTCAAAAAATCGTCTGATGAACATAGAATCAATGAAGATTAAGGGAATGCTCAATGGTATCAGGATGCCAGTATGTTTGGAAGTCTATTGCCTCTAGCCTCAAATTTTCATCTCCAGCCTAAGCTAACAGTACCGTTGAGGCTTGGACCATTTGCAGTAGCTGGTTACCCTGGGCAGCATGTGAATGGCACTGCCAGCTTTTGCTTCACAGTCACCTTTTTCTGTCTTTTCAATACTGAACATGAAACTTTTCTAAACTAAGCTCTTAAGTCTTGGTGAAGTTTCTCTGGCCATCCTGTCTCCTTCAGGTGACCTTACACAACTACTAACCCACCTATCCCCCCAGTGTTTATTTTTTTTCTTTCACTCAGGAAATATTAATGGTCCAGGCACTAATCACAAAGTTTGAATGGTACGCACCTCGGACATTGTTCTTGCTCTCATGTAGCGTAAGGACTTAGTAAGCGCTAATGAGGGTGAGCTGGTCTCATCATTTTGATGGACAGACACCTCACTCACAGGATACTGACTAAATCTGAGAGTTCTTGAAATCCTCTTTAATGTGCATAATGACTTCTGATCAGACCGCGTCTCCACAATCACAGCATGGCAGGCGTGACAGAATTGGAACACGCTGTTCCTTCATAGTGCACCCTGAACAAAGAGCAAATCCATAATTCATGCCCTTCTATTAATAGGCTACCTAATATAAGTGCATAAAAATGAGCATATAAAATGCCATTTTATAACTTCTGAATTAAAATTTGAGAAAATTAACAGTGTTAAATATCCACTAACTTGATTCTGCAAGTATGAATTGATCTCATTTTGCAACATGTAATGTGCATTGTGCAATGTTGAGTAAATGCAAGGGTAAAGAAGAAATGATCAGTGTTCTTGGTTCCTTGAAGGTCGGTGTACTTGCTTAGTTAATACTGAATTTCCAGGCACATGTTTATTCAAAGTCTACCCCAACATTTACTGGATATGTTAGACTCAGACAAGTTATTTTACTCTTTCTCAGCTTTTCTCAGCAGTAAAATGAGAATAATAGTCCCTATCTTGTAAAGTTTGTTGGGGGTTAACTATACTATCATGTAAAGCTCTTATCTCATCGTATGGCATGTGACAAATAATCATGAGAAGTCCCCTGTTAGTACAGGCAGTCAGAGTGGCACTGATAACAATGATATAGTAGTGATAGTAATTTGCACATTGAAATGAATGGCTAACTAATTACTACTGGAATGTGATTATTTTTAAGTCTCCAGCCATCTCTCAAAGTCAAAAGAATGCAGAATTTACCCAAAGAATCACATATGCTATAATTCTTGATAATGAAATTTAAAGGACCTAATACCTGAAAGAAAAATTGTATTGAAATCCTTTCCATGCCAAAGTAAAAATGAGCAAATACACTCTTGAGGGGGAAAAGAACTCTTTTCTCCCTTCCTTAAAAGGTTCAATTTCCCAAAGAATGTTCTGAATAAAAGTTGGAAGCTAAATTAAAAAAAAAAAAACAATGTGGAAAGATAGTTTCCTATAGTGTCTGATTCACTGGTGACCTTTTACGTGAGCAAATAGGGGGTGAAGAGTTCAAGTTCCTACACCTCAGTTAAACTGAGCAGGGTGAGATTAAGGTGGCATGTGCCTATAATCCCAGCTATGTGAGAGACTGAGGCAGGAGAATCGCAACTTCAAGGCGAGCCTCAGCAACTTAGCGAGACTGTGTCTCAAAACCACAAAATACAAAGGATTGGGAATGTAGTTCAGTGATAGAGTGCCCCAGAGTTCAAGCCCCTGTACTTTAAAAAAAAAAAAAAAAAAAAAAAAAAAACTGAACAAAGCAATACAATAGTCCTCCATTTTTTCTCCTCATCCTCCCGACCACCTTTACCCCTACAAATGAATTATAAAATTGCATAATGAATTTAAAAACAGACTGAATTTGCATCTTCCAGCTTATTCAAACATCCCTCTGGCTTTAGGAGCCCTTTGAACTCACTTACAAAATGCTGGTGATACAGCTGGGAAGTTTGGCTTTGACTACTTGAGCTGTACATTGTACTAATCTTGATTAGCTTCTATGTTAGACAGTATGAACTGAAAGGAACTCAACCTCAAATAAACCAGGATTAGAGAGGTAAAATAAAAATGAAAATGCTTACCACCTTCTGCAGCAACTGGATCAGATCTTAATTCCTCTAGTAATCCCAGTCCTTTTGGGAATTTCCAGACAGTTCTCTCTCCTGTGACAATCATGCACCATCGCAGAGAAACAGATAATACTATATATCTTTGTAACTTTTCTCCTTATGTATAAAATAGGGATGAAACACCTCATTGGTGTCAGCTATATATAATCAGTTCAAAATACACAGAAAATTTTTTTGTTATTCAGAGGTCATATTGAACACAAGTCTCTTCTAATTGTCACCCTACAGCAAAGGAATTCATTCCTGCTTTGTATGACCCACCACTCTCCTCCCATCCCCACAGCTTGGCATCTTTCCTTTTGGGGGTTTACAGAATACAAAAGCCACCCTGCCAATCAAAGCCCTGCATGATATTTTTGTACTGTGGTAGAATACATGTAACATAAAATTTTCCGTTTTAACCAGTGGCATACCACCTCTTTGGCATTAAGTACATTCACGTTGCTGTGCCTGCTATCTCTCTCCATGTTTTAGTCAGCTTTTTCACCCCTGTGATTAAAAGACCCTACCAGAACAATTGGAAAAGAGAAAAAGTTTATATGGTGGTTCATGGTCTCAGAGGTCTTAGGCCATAGCAGGCTGGCTCCATCCCTCAGGGCTCTAGGTGAAGCAGAACGTCATGGTGGAAGAGTGTGGTAGAGGGAAGCAGCTCACATGGCTCACATGGTGAGGGAAGCAGAGAGATCTCCACTTGCCAAATAGAAACATCTACCCCATAGCCATGCCTCCAATGAACCGCTTCCTCCAGCCACACCTCACCTGCCTCCAGTTACTACTCAGTTAATCCCATCCAGGATTAATTCACCGATTAGGTTAAGGCTCTCATAACCCAATCATTTCTCCTTCAAACCTTGCATTGTCTCACACATAAGCTTTTGGGGGACACCTCACATCCAAACCATAACACTCCAGAACTCTTCATCATTTCACACTGAAATTCTGTAGTCATCTTTATTAGTCAACTCAGATGGCTATAGATTGAGTGACTTAAACAATAGAAATTTAATTTCTCATAGTTCTGGAGGATGGAAGTCTGAGATCAGGGTGCCAACATGGTTGGGTTCTGAGGAGAACTCTCTTTCTGGCTTGGGGACCACCTCCTTCTCTCTGCTGCTCACATGGCTCTGAGTATATTGGGACAGTTGGAGAAGATCTCCCTGCCTTTCTCTTCTTATAAGGCCACCAGTCTTACTGGATTGGGAGCACACTCTTAGACTTCATTTTGCTTTAATTACCTCCTAAAAGTCCTATCTTCAAATACAATTACATAGAGAATTAATCCTTCAACATACAAATTGGGAAAAAGAGGACACAATTCAGTTCATTGCGCCATTAAACAATAACTCCTCATCCCTCTTCCCCCATTCCCTGGTAAACCTTTGTTTCCACCAATTCAACTTTGACAAGCACTTCATATAAATGGAGTCATGCAATCCATTTTCTTTAGGAGCCGGCTTATTTCACTTAGCATAATGTCCTTAAGTTTTATCCATGTTGTAGCAGAACTTCATTCCTTTTTAAGGGTAGATAGTATTCCATTGCATTTACATACCACATTTTATTTATTCATTCGTCAATAGACACTTGGGTTGCTTCCACCATTTGACTATGTTGAATTATGCTCAAACATGAGCATAATAATATGTTTGAGTTTCTGCTATCAAATCTTTTGTGCATTTACACAGAGGTAGAATTGCTATATCATGTGGTAACACTGTATTTTAACTTTTAGAGGAATCATCACACCGTTTTCCACAGTAGTTTTTACTTTACTGTTTTCCACAGTTTTTCAGCCAACAGTGTGTGTATATTCCACTTCTTCTACATTCTTTCCAATGCTTGTCATTTTACATTTTTTTTCTTTTTTAAATAACCATCTTAGCAGATGTGAAGAAGTATTTCATTGTGGTATTAATTTGCATTTCTCTAATGACTAATACTGTTGCACATCTTTTCGTGTGCTTATGGCCATTTGCATAGCTTCTTTGAAGATATAACTGATCAAATCTATTTCCATTTTGAATTGTGTTATTTGGGTTTTTCTGAGTTTTAGGAGTTCTTTATATATTCTAGATATTAGCTCTTTATCAGCTATGTGATTTGCAAATATATTATTCCATTCAGTGGGTTGTCTTTTTATTCTGCCAACATCCTTTGATGCAAAAAAAAGTCTTAAATTTCAATGAAGTCCAATTTATCCACTTTCATTTTTGTTGCCTGCGTGTTTGATGTCATAATTCAAGAAATCTTTGCCAAATCAAATGAACTTCTTCTCCTTTTTCTTCTAAGGGTTATATTCTTTTAGCTCTGACATTTAGGTCTTTGATGTGATTTGAGTTAATTTGTGCACATGGTTTAAGGTAAGGATCCAACTTCATTCTTTTGTGTGTGAATACCCAATTTTCCCAGCATCATTTGTTGAAAAGACTATTTTTTCTCTTCAATGAATGATCTTGGCATCCTTATTAAAAATAATTTGATCATATATTCAAGTACTTATTTCTGGGCTTTAAGTCTATTCCATTCTCCTATATGTCTGTCTTTATGTGGGTCCCACACTGCTTTAATTACTGTTAGAAAGCTTTGGAATGAGTTCCCCAACTTTGATCTTTTTCAAGATCGTTTTAGGTATTCAGGATGCCTTGAGATCCCACATAAATTTAAGGATGAATTTTTCTATTTCTGCAAAAAACATCATTGAGATTTGCTAGAGATTATACTGAATCTGTACATCACTTTGGATAGTATTAAGATTGTAATAATAGTAAGTCTTCCAATTCATGATCACGGGAGTCTTTCCATCTATTTATGTCTTCTTTAATTTCTTTGAGCAGTTCTGCTGTTTTCCCCAAATGTTTCTATGGGGTCTCTGCCCTTCTGCCCAGGCAGCTCCCAAATGAATCTCAGCAGGATCCCCAGGTTCCTTGGAGCCCTCCCTCTTCTATCCCCACTGTGGGACATCTTCTATCAGAATAGATCCTACAAGGAAAAGCAGAAGTAGGAACTCTGCCCTCGAGGTGCTATTTGACTCGGTTGTCCTGGTTTCCAGTTTCTTCACGTCTGTGTGTGAGTCAGCATCACAGCTTCTCTAGAATCCCAGTTGCTGCCAAAATGGGTCCTGACCACTAGACAACAGCCAGTCAACATGTGATGTAACTGTTCCCGTGACTAAAAGCCAGAGAGAGGTGGCCCTGAGGTCTATAGTTGGAATATGGGACTTTCATAGACTCTTCATTCCAACAGAAGGTTTGGAATTCCAGGTCTACCATTGATTTACTATAACCTCTGCATTGTGTAGCAGATTGAAAGATGGCCCACAAAAAGATATGCCCACATCCTAATTTCTAGAACCTATGAATGTGACTTTATTTAGAAAGAGTACCTTTTCGGATGGAATTAAAATATGTATGAGATAATCCTGGCTTATCTAGGGAGGCCCTAAATCCATTGACAAGAGTTCTTGTAAGAGGGGTTGGGGATATAGCTCAGTTGGTAGAGTGCTTGCCTTGCAAACACAAGGCCCTGGGTTCAATCCCCAGCCCTGAAGAAAAAAAAAAAAAAAGAGTCCTTGAAAGAGACACTCAAAGAAAAGACATGTAAAGAAGATAAGACCATTTGAAGACAAAGGCAGAGATTGGAATGAGCTGCCACATGCCAAGGAATACTGGCAGCCAACAGAAGTTTGAAGGTGCAATGAACAAAATCTTCCCTAGAGCCTCTGAAGAAAGTGCAGGCCTGCCAACACCTTGATTTCAGACTTCTGGCCTCCAAAACTAAGAGAGAAAACATTTCCAGCCATCAGGTTTGTGGAAGTTTATTGCAACAGCCACAAGAAACTAAGTTGTCTTATTTCCTCCTTGCGACATATGAATAATAACAGTAACTACCTCCCAGAACTGTGAGGGTTAAATCAAATAATCACGGAAAGCAGTGAGCATAGGGCCTACCACAGCAAGCACTCCATACATTGCTGGCTCCTCTTTGCTGCCATTGAAACCCTGATTAATATTACAAAAGGATAGAGAAGACATCACATTACCTAGTCATGCGATGCCAGAGATTTGGGGAAAATAATTATTTCTGCATGATAAGCTTCCCAGTGGTGGGTGTGTAGTTTTTTTAAAGGCAAAAATTACAGTCCAGTTTTTGTTTACTCAACCCGTGGGGTGCAGGGAAAATATCACATTGTGCATTCCAAATACAAAAACCAAGTTCCACATACATATTCATGTATTGGGGGTGGGGAGAAAGCTACATATGTAAAAAACATGTGGAACAGTCCTTATGGGTCTTCCAATATATAAAACAAGAACACTTTATATGCTAAATTGTGTCTGTAAATGTGTGCATTTTTCTGGAGAGTTCATAGCTTTCATCAAATTCTTAAAAAAGAGTATGGAAGTCCCAAAAAAGTTAGCAAATCATTTACATAAAATGGCACTGACATCCTCAAATGAAAAAATGAAGACCAGGTTCAACAACATAAGCCAGGCAAGTACCACATTTGGCCAAAAGCCACTCATGAATCAAAAAGTCATTGCTGTAGTTTTGCCCAGGACCTAATTCCAGTGATCAGAACTGATGAGTCAGAATTTGGTAAGGGATTTGAAAGATGAATGAACAGTAAGTGGCTTTGACACACTAAAAATCTCCTGAATAGGTTTGATCAGTGGGTAGGAACAGAGAGTGGGTATAAACATGGCCAACAAAAGTTCTAGTAATAAATTCCTTTAATTGAAAAATTCAATATTTAATGAAGCCTCTTTGTAAAACTCTGAGATTAATTACAGGAATATAACAAACAGCTGTCATTGTGATCTGTCTCATTCATCAGAAGTGAAATTAGCTCAAAGATAGTTAACATTTTTCTTCGTTAAAAGGCAGTTATTGAGAAAGTGCTACATGTAGTGGACTGAATTGTAGCCTTCCAAAATACATGTTGAAACTGTGACCCTCCAGTGACAATCTTTGAAAATAGGATGTTTAA
The DNA here is from genome assembly GCA_020662805.1 of Glaucomys volans. Lineage (NCBI taxonomy): Eukaryota > Metazoa > Chordata > Mammalia > Rodentia > Sciuridae > Glaucomys > Glaucomys volans. The sequence goes on from JAJEJO010002437.1 coordinate 82,447, forward strand.
GGAAGTAATTAAGATTGAAAGAGTTCTGAGAATTGGACCCTAATTCAATAGAATTAGTGTCTTATAAGAGGAAGAGACACCAAGGGTGTTTGGGCACACAGAAAAAGCCTTGTGAGGACACAGCAAGAAGGTGGCCATCTGCAAGCCAAGGACAGGTCTCAGAATAAACCAAACCTACCAACACCTTGTTCTTGGACTTCTGGCCTCTTGAATGAGATGTAAATTTCCGCTGGTGAAGCCACCCAGATGGTGCTCTTTTGTTACAGCGACCTTAGGTGACTAATACACTATATGTCAAAATCCATGCCAGGTTCTGGAGTTACAGAGATAATTAAGTCAGTTTCTCCTCAAGAAAATCTCACTGGTTTGAAGTTAACACTGAGAGGCACTGCCAGAAACAGAACCCAGCCCTCAATCTCATGAGACCACCAGAAGCTAAGGCTGGGCCCACCTAACTTTCACTGACTTGGACTGGACTGGCTGTTTTAAGTTGTTCATGCACCCAGACTCATTAAAACTAGAACTGCAACACTATTGACTTCTGAAAAACCTTTTATTTCTTCTGTGCTGCTTTGATTTGTTTTTTGTTCTGTTCCGCTTTGGTTTGGATGATGTATCATCTCACTCTCAGAGAAAACAAGTCTTGTCTTTTGCCACCAACCATTCATATCATGATCCAACCAAACCACAACCAGTTCATTCTGGGAACTATCCATTGAGTCTGACATGACTAACCACGCTGAAAGAAATCTGAGAGGAGGAAGATTAAATAAAATGCTTAGATTAGAAGTAAATGAGAGATTATCATTCAGAATGCTGACTGGAGCATTTGAATGTTTCAAGATTATTATTCTAACCATTCCATAAGATGAGGCCCTGGGGTAGAATTTTTGACATCACTTCTTTGGAAAGAATATATTTGCTTTTTACAGGAAACATCCTTCAGTTTTCTCTATCAATTTTGCATGAATTTCCCTTACTATAAAAAACAGTGATGAAATGTTAGTCAGTGTAACTCAGAATTTTAAGGCTAGCCCTTAAGAGAGCCACTATTTCTATTCCCTATGTGTTTGATTTTATAGCAGGAGGTAAGAAGTAGGGGTGCAGATATTTTTTACCAATTCTCAGGCTTGAACTTCAAAATGTGGAAATGATATGGCTTCACAAGGTGAGGCCCAGAGCGAAATATTGCAGGGAAGGAGTTATATCCTGAAATATTTCATAAACATTATAACTATATGCAAATGCAACTTGACATTTCCACATATATTTCTTTTAAACATCCAAGTCACCTCTTTCAGTATGCTAACTGTATACAATGGTGATTAAATTTACTAGAGAAAATTCAGACCCTGAATTATTTTAGCTGAAAAAAAATAAGGACAATTTGCTGGCCTTCCTTGGAGAACTGGCTATTAAACTCAAATATGGGTTCAAAATAATTTACTTCTCAGAGAACTTAAAAGCCCACCAATTACTGTGTGTCTCAGGGATTTTGCTGCCACCCTGTCCAGGGTCCAAGGGTCATATCCTTCTCAGAATCAACCCTGTGATTCTGATTGAAGATCTTTATTAACTAACAGTTTTAAATCTTACAAGGGTTCAACAACTGTCTATTAGACAAGTATTTAAACCTGCCCACATTTCAACCACTTGACTTGAATTCAAAGAAAAGAATTATTTTACTGAGACACCATGTTGTGTAAGTAATTTTTCAAGTGCTAAAAATTGCTTTATCTTCAAAGCCCGTGGCTATTGCCCTTGGCTTTGAGGATAATGTTGGAAGTGGTTTTTCATGATTGTACTAGAACTGGAGCAAATCTCAGATTTATTGGCAGTGCATACATGAGTCCCACTATTGGGAGAAGTGTATGCATTCATAAAATAGCACTCTGGGAGAAAAATGATAGGAATATTAAATGTCAAGACATTTAGTAAAAGAACAGTTCCTTATTGAGCCCAAGGTGGCTCGGTGTGAGGAGAGATCTCCATGCCATTTTCTGAGTGACAGTGCAGGAAACACAATAATCAACCATTTCTGATTCTAGAGTTTCTTCCCACCACCTGGGGCCAAAGGGGGCTCACACTGCCTCTACATGATGTAAGCCATCTTCCACTGTGGCTTGCATTTGCCTTCTTGACACAAGTTCAGTTAGTGTTATGATAGCTTGGGAGGTACTCCACCTAGAGGTTCCTTCTCTCCACAGAAAACTGAAAAACTCATATTAGCTCCTGACTTAAAATGCCTATTCCTGACGTTTAGATATCCTTTCCATGAGCTTTTCCATAGAGTTTTTCTAGAGTGTTCTATAGAGTTTTTCTTGAACTTTCACTGTAAATTTTTCCATCCGGTGTCATTCTCCCTCCTCCTGGATTCTTTTAATTTACTTATCTGAGTTTTACAAACTTCATGGAGGAAAAGGACTCTTCTCAACTACTAATTACAACATTTTAAAAAATATATTTCTGACTTTGTCTCAGGACACATGTGTAACTCATACCAATACATGAATAATTGTCACCTGAGCTTTCAAAAACCTTTGCTCAGCCAAGCCAGCTATTAATTACCCCTCACCAGACCATGCCTCTGTTCCAACAGTGCATTCATGAGAGGATGTATAATAAAACACTTCCTTCCTTGACTTTATGAAATTACAACATTGGACCTTAAGGAAAAATCTGAAGCTAAAGCATGCATTGAGTTTCTGAGGGTTCAAATTCTTATATGAATTGTTTCATATTCTCTGATTGACAAAGGGAAAGCCCAAACTGGCAAAGCTTTCCAATCTTCATGACCAGTAGAGGGTAGAAATAAACTTCCACTCAAGTAGAACTAAGCAAAATGGGATACTCTTGGCTACTCCACACAAGAGGAGGTACTTTCTGGTAAACAGCACAGGTCAGGAGAATGTCACCAGTATTCTGTCATTTTCTAACTTTTCCTTTCAGAAAGTGGATTTTTTTTTTTAATATTTTTAGTTGTAGATGGACTCAATGCCTTTATTTATTTATGTGGTGCTGAGAGTCGAACCCAGTGCCTCACACATGCTAGGCAAGTGCTCTGCCACTGAGCCACAACCCCAGTCCCAGAAAGTGGATTTTTTAAAAATATAGTGGACTCCAAATCTCAAGTCTCATGAAAGGGTTAGAAAATGGCTCCTCCTCTCAATATCTGTAGCCTTCCCTTGTACCACCCCAGCCTGCCCCCAGAGTCAGGTCACTCATGCGTAATCAGATATTCCCCTTCAGTCTTGGATCTCAATGACCTGATTGTCACTTCTCCATCCCTTGGAAACTCCCTAAGTGCTAAAGTGATTTTATTTCTAACTCTGCTTCATTGTCTCTATCTAGATCAGTCTCTGATCCAATTTTTGACAAGGTCACTTCTTTTCTAAACCCACAAATACATAGCCTTTTTTAATCTTTAATATATTCCTTTGAGCTCCCTAAAACATTTGCCACAGATACATCACCCAAAATGGCACTTCTCTGGTGAATTAATTAGAACAATTACCTGTGGCATAAAGAGCACAGGACTAGAAATCAGAGCCAGAGATACAATTCCTGCCAGCCATCTGCTCATTATATAACCTTGGACAAACCACTCACTTTCTCAGAGCCTGAGTTACAAATATGAACGAATAACCAACATGGTGGTAGTGCTGATTAGGAAGCAAAATTATGGCTGCAAAAACATCAGTTCAGTACAGAGTAAGTTTAAAAGCCTGTCCTGATTTCTTTTCCTTTGCCCAGAGAAGAGTTGTTCATCTTAACCCCCAAAGACATTGCTTATTAATATGAATTTTCCTTGTGTCTGTTTGTGACATTTTTTTTTCCAAATGACCCTTAACTTAAAAATTCCTATTTTAAGGCTAAGCATGTTTTGCAAATAATACTCACAATACTTAACTTTAAGTGGCAGGGCATAGTTTCAGAAAAAGACTGGAGCAAAACACATATAAATCTAAAGGCCCTCTGGTAATATTTATGCCCCAGGCTCATCTTTCTCTTGCATAATGTAAGCCAGGCTTCTGAAATAAGTGGCTGTAGTAAGTCCCAGGGCAAGAGAAGATGCCAAAGCAATTACATTTATGGTAAATTCAGCAGAGGAAATGTGTACAAGATAGGAAGAAAATCTCTGTGGGCATAATTTCAAGGAAAGGCACTAGTTGGTCTCTGCCAACAGTCATTGGATGCCACTAGCACGGAGCAATTAGAGATGGAATGGATCTGTTAGAGCAAAAAATGGTGTGATGGCCATGAGGCAAAACCTTAAATAGTGAAAAGTCCTGTAAGGATAATGAAAGCATTTTTATTGCTTTGTATTTATATGCTGTTTTTAATTTCTAAAAGCACTTTATAACTTTTTTAACTGAGTCTCAAAAGAATTGTGTTGGGGATTATATACAATTCTACCTTCAATTCTCCCCGTCCCAAAAATGTTGTGTAATTTTTAATTCTGCTTTTCCCCTGTATCTATCTTTCCTATCAATATCAAGCTTCTTGAGAGAGACATGACCACTAGTTGACTCTTTCCCCTCCCAGTTTTCCTCAGTCCACTTGGTCATCATTCACCATTCCACAGAAACTGTACTGTGAAAGGACAGTGAAAGGTCACCTGTCACTTTCTAAATGCCACATTTAACACCTTCTTTCCAGTCCTCCTCCTGCTTGACTTTTTTTTTTTTTTTTTTTTTTTTTTTGGATTTTGACACTAGAGATGTTTCCACCCACCTGTGGAAACTCTCCTCCCTGTCTCCTTCCTGATTCTCCTCTTTCTTTCCTTTCTTTTGCCTAGTTATTCTTTCTTTGCCCACTTCTAAAGAAAGAGTTCCAGCTTCAGTCTTCTCATCTTGATTCATACTCTTAGATATAAAACATACCACCTGATTTGAATCAGTACTCACATGTGGTTCCACTAGAGTCTGAACGTGAAATGGAAATCACACCAACAACTTTTAATATTTAAAATTTTAATATTTAAGCAGGACTCCAAATAGTACAAAAGAAACTATTTCAAAAAGCAACAACCACCTTTAGGGTTGAAAGAATGGGAGTAAGACAGGAACTTAAAAACTCAATAGAACTCTCCAGCTCTTCATTCACCAAGGTTGAGATTTAGACTTCAGTTGACATCATGTGGTGGCCAGGACATGCAGCCCAAAAGTGCTGTTAATCTCTGGGAACCACTCTAAAGAGAGCTTCTCTCTTCCTCTCCACCAATTTGCTGACAATTCCACGAGGGAAATAAAGCACACACAAACACAAAAGAAAAGAAGCCCCACCCTTTCAGTGTTCCTCCAGGACCCATATTAGCAAAACACAAAATTATATCCACTGACAAAGAAGAAATGTCTACAAGGTCCATCTTGAGAATCACAAAAAAAGTCAAAGGATTTGGAGTTGAGAGGCAACGTACTAATAACTGGCAAAGTGGATGATTTCCAAACATGCATTTCTTACCCTGATCTCTCATCCAAATTTCACATTTCTGGATGCTTATATATTGATGTTAAAAAGATACCTCAAACTCCATATATCTTCTTCATTATATGCATGTAAACAGTTGGCAATATCTCAAATTACTATCTGAGAAAAAAATGTCTGGAATACATCTCTTCCTTTAAATACATATGTTCTTTGAATATATGTCTATGCTACCATTACACAGTTTAGACTTTTGTTATCAATTAGAACTAGCTCCCTTGCTTACACTTGCATAAATTTCCACCTCTTTGCCATAATCACCAGAATGTATGTCTAAAACAAGGTTTTCTCAAAAACACCTAATAATCTCTTTGCTACCAGAACAAGGTCAATATCCCTTTATGCTGATATTCGAGCATAAAGGCTCCTTCACAAAATGGCACCAATCTACTTCTCCAGTCTCATCTCTTGCTTCATCCAGTACTCCTACTACTACTTACTACTATTATTATGAAAGGCTAACTTTTATTGAGCATTTAATAATAAGTCAGATACTAATAAGCACCTTATAGTACAATCTCAGTTTAATACATCAAATTTATGAAGTGCTGTTTTCTTCATGTAACACAAGACAACTGAGGTAAAAAGAAGTTTAGTTACTTGCATAAGGTCACCCAGCTGGGAACGAGTGAAAACCAACAACAAACCTGAGAAATCTAACTCCAGAATTTGTGCTCCTAATCACTGCATTATATGTCCTTCTAAAAATAAATAAAAGTAGGACTCAGTTAGCCAATGAAGTGAAATACTGGTACCCTGAAAACTACAGAGCATTGTTTTAAGAAATTTCTTTAAGATCTAAATAAATAGAACAACATCCCACTTTTATGAATTGGATAATTTAATATTGCTGAGCAACAGATTCTATGCAATCCCTATCAAAATTCCAATGACCTTGGGGATTTTTTGCAAAAATAGTACACCCATAATAAAATTCAAATGAAATAGCAAGAGACCTAACAAATGAAAATAAACTTTAACTTGAAGAACAAAGTTAGAGAATTCACACTTCCTAATTTCAAAACATCATATAAAAAGCAACAATAATTTTTAAAAAGTGTGGTACAGGCATAAAAACAGACTACCAATAGAATAGAATAGATTGCCAAGAGATAAACCATGACATTTATGATAAATTGATTATTGTTCATCAAATAGTTATGGGAAAATTAGATATCCACTGTTAGTGGATTGAATTATAGCTCTCAAAAACTCATATATTGAAGTCTGAATCACCTGTACATCAGAGTGCAAACTTACTTGGAAAGAGTTTAATAACAAGCTTAACATTTAAATGAGAGCATACTAAATAATGTGAACACCAAATCAAATTTGACTAGTGTTCTTATTAAAAGGGGAAACTTTTAATGTTTGTCACATTAAAAGTTTTTGTGACAAACAAACACATACAAGGGAGAACACCCTATGAACATGAAAGCAAAAACCAGGGTGATATGTCTACAAACCAAGGCATGCCCAAAGATTTCCATAAGCCACCAAAATCTAGAACAAAGGCATGGAACCTATCCCTCTCACAACCCTCAGAAGGAGTCAATCATTCCAGTACCTTGATCTTGGACTTCTAGCCTCCAAACTGTGAGACTATAGATTTCTTTTATTAATTCACCCAGTGTGTGGTACTTTGTTATGGCAACCCTAGCAAAATAGTAAACTCACAAGCAAAAGAATCAGGATGAAGTTAACTACAACAAAAGAAAATTTAACTCTAAATGAATCAAAGAAATTACTATAAGAGCTGAAGCTATAAAAGTCTTAGACTAAAACAGGGGAAATCTTCCTGGCACTGGATTTGGCAATGATTTCTTAAATGTGACACCAAAAACACAAATAACAAAAGAAAAATAAATATATCGGAGTTCATGAAAATTAAAACTTTTGTCTATCAAAGGCACTATCAACAGAGTAAAAAGGCAACTCACTGAATGAGAAAAATATTTGCCTATCATATATATATATGATAACAGACATTTATCCAAAGAGGGTATACAAATGCTCATGAAAAAGTTTTCAACATCATTAGTCATTAGGGAAATGCAAATGAAAACCACAATAAGATACTACTGCACACTCACTAGGATGGCTGTTTAAAAAAAAATGGAGAAGAACAAGTATTGGCAAGGATGTGTAGAAATTGAAACCATTATACATTGCTGGCAGGAATATAAAATGGTGCAGCCACTGTGGAAAACTACTTGGCAGTTCCCTCAAAAAGTTAAATATAGAATTACTATATGACCCAGAAATTCTACTCCTAAACATAAACCAAAAATAATTCAAACCAAGGAAGAGAACAGATATTTGTATGCCAATGTTCACAGCAAGATTATTCATAGTTGCCCAAAACAACCCAAGTGTCCATCAATGATAAACAAATGGATAGACAAACATGGTGTGTGTGTGTGTGTGTATGTGTGTGTGTGTGTGTAAATATCATTCTTCCTTTAAGAAGAAATGAAGTTCTGATACATACTACATCATGGGTAAACCTTGAAAACGCTTTGCTAAGTGAAATAAGCCAGACATGGAATGGTCCCACTTATATGAGGTATCTAGACAAAGTAAATTCATAGAGCCAGTAGAACAGACATTACCAGGGGTTGGGAATTATTAATGGCTTAATCAATATTGTTTGAGGTAATGAAAAAAGTTTAGAAATAGATAGTGGTGATGGTGGATACATGGCATTTTAGATGTATTTAGTATCACTGATTTAAACACTTAAAATGGTTAAAATGGACTATATATATATATATATATATACACATACATACATACACACATATATGTACATTTATATGTATATATGTACGTATATATATATATATGTGTGTGTATATATACACTGTTGTTCTCAAGTCTAGTCTTTGCCTCAGTAGATGTCAAAGACCTATGAAACTGGAAAGGAGAAAAAGGGAGTCAGATATTCAGTATCTGGGGACAGAATACAGACATCATGAATTTATTCAGCGGAAAGGAGGAGGGAGATGAACAGTGTGAAACTGAGTTATCAGGTTGAGATCTTAGTGATACCACCCTTTACCGGTGACGAGTTCTGCTTCCTCGGATGTTGAAGTATAACGCCAGAGAAGCATGCCAAGGCAAGCATATTAAGCAGGTTTTATTTAAAAGTAGTAATACAAACTTCTCCCAGGAGGGAGAAGGGGGGTCATGGCTGGTGTTCTAGAATTCCCAAGAAGTGAGCGCCCCCATATCTTTTATAGGTTAGGGTCTTCTTTGTTCTGCTATTTCCTCTGACCCTTTTGTATCTCTCCTTCCTGCCCATATGGTGGTGGTGACACAGCAAAAAGGTGAGATGTGAATGGCATGGGGAAGGGCCACATGGAGATCAGGTAGGGGCCCAGGAGGCATTAATTAGCAACTCCCTGCCTGCAGCTTTTGGGGAGGGGCACTTAAGCAGGTAAACTTGGTGATCAAAAGGGCTCTGGAGACACTGACATTCCAATCTCCCAGGTGCATCTCCAACTTCCCAGACTCTGATGGCCTCCATTCCTTGATTTGATCAGATTTCCTATTTCTACACTAACTGCCTGTCCCCAATTCTGGCTTCATTAGGAGACCATAACTGACATTACCAAGATTCACTGTGAAGCCGACTGAAGGATAGGTCTGGAGTGATGGGTCAGGTCTTCAGTTGTGATCTCTTTGTATTTGAAGTGCTTGTGGGACATCTCAAAGTACAACAGATGTGATCTGACTATGCCAATCACCCCATTTACCATCATAGATGTCTCAGCTGAAAATCAAAACATTTTCTGATCTACTGTCGTGTAAAATTAAAAAGAACCAAGCAAACAAACAACAACAACAAAAAAAACCACACACACACATTTCCTGACCCTGTGCTAAGCACTTTGCAGGCATCCATGTAACCCTCACAACTACCCTCTGAGGCATGTTACAAACCTTAAGCCGAGTGGCCCAAATCATTTGCCATTCTCTAAAAGAAATGTCTCACCAAGATGGCACTGAAAGCAAAAAAGGAAGCTTGCTCCTTTCAAGGTGAAACCAAAGTAAAGCCCTTAAAAACCAGGAAGTAATGCTGGAAGGTGTCCACAGTCACACACACACACAAAAATCCACATGTCCCCCATTTGCTCAACCTCAAGACACACTGTGAATCCAAAGACAGTCCAGATGTCCTGGGAGGAGCACCCCAGGAGAGACAATCTTAAAATTAACCACTCCATCATCAAACTCCCCCTGAGCACACTAAGCCTGCCATGAAGAAGCTAGAGGACAACATTCTCATGTTCACTGTGGTTGTCAAGGAGCCAATAACCCCTAAAAGAGGCAAGAAAAAAGCTCCATGAGACCAGGGAGCCAAGGTCAACACCAGGATCAGGCCAGAAGGAAAGAAAAAGTCATATGTTCCTTTGGTTCCTGATTATGATACTTTGGTTGTTGCCAACAAAATCAGGATGGTATTAACTGAATCTAGCTGACTCATTCTAACTAAATACTTTTTTTACCATTAAAAAAAGGCTATAGCTCAATGGTAGAGCATGTGCTTAACATGTACACACACACACACACACACGCACACACACACGCACACACACACACATGCACAAACTCCTTATACTGTCAAATGTCAACATTTGTGTTTATTTCTGATCCCCATGGCTAGTGTCCTTGACACCTCACTCTCCATAGTCAGTCCTACTCCTTCTCCAGAGCCCTTTCCAATGTCAGCAGTTCCAAGTGCTTCCAGTTGTCTTGCTCAGAATTGATCATTTCCCCCCTCAGACTGCACTTAGCATTTTGTCTCTTAAGAAGATGGCTTCAGAATACTGTCTTCCCTAAGAACCTTGTAGGTTCCTGGAGAGCAGCAGCCATTTTTCTTAGTCTTCAAGTCTTTCCCTTCATGCTTCCCAAAGTGCCTGTCCTTTAGAAAAACACCTCAAATGTTAACATTTTTAACAAATGGAAGAACCGAGCTTTAAAAAGGAGCTCAAGCCTAAGGTTATAGGGAAACTCATTTGTACCTCACGAGCAGAATCCAGACCTGCTGGGTTTCCATTCGTTCTCTCTCCCGTCTACACTAGCAACTTCTGTCTTTCTAGCTCTGTTTATAAATTTTCCTTCTGAAATCACCCACACTTCATAAAGGGGAGCATCTTAATTCCTTTTGCCTTATTAAAAATTTATAGCTGCCAGGCGCAGTGGCACATGCCTGTAATCCCAGTGTCTCGGGAGGCTGAAGCAGGAGGATCTAGAGTTCAAAGTCACCCTCAGCAAAAGAGAGGCGCTAAGCAACTAGTGAGACCCTGTCTCTAAATAAAATACAAAATAGGGCTGGGGATGTCATTCAGTGGTCAAGTGCCCCTGAGTTCAATCTCTGGTACCCTCCAAAAAAATGTACAGCCAGAAATATTGGCACTCTCAAGCTTCTCTTCCACCCCTGATCTCTTTAAGATCCTGAACAGAGCATAAGATGCTCAAAGGAGGAGATGATTATTTCTGATTCCTCACTGTGTACTTAGTATCTAGTCCAGTGCCTGGGCATAGCATGTACTCAATAAATATTTGTGGAATGAGTGGTGAACCTCTGCTTTACTTAAAAGACCCTAAGGTCATTAGGAGGAATTAGAAATGAGCTCTCATTTGTTGGGTCAAGACCTATATCTATCAAGCCTACTGCAGGACCTATCCCACATCTACTTGTCACCTCACTATGTGTACCATACTCCGTTTCTCTAATATCTCTTTATAAAAGCCTCTCGTGTCAGGAAGAGATAAAACCTTGTTAGAGTTGAGCCTGACTCCTCTTGCATACCTAAAGAAAACATTTGCCCTCTGCCAGACCTCTTCCCAATTCCTTACCCAGAGGAATTCATCTCTATAACCCACATTTATAATCCTATTGTACACCATGATTCCCTCTTCCCTGGTTTTTCTCCTATTTCCCACCTATTCCTAGTCAAAAACCATCTCACTTCCTAACCCTATTCAGCCTCTCTCAGGACTCCTGCACACAGTAATGATGTCAAGCCCTAAAGCTCGACAGGAAAGGAGTGAAGCCTGAAAATGATCTCTCTGTCATAGATTCATTCAGTATTCCACGTCTAGATTTGAGGCATGTGCACATGCGGGAGCTGCTGTGCCTTCGGCCACAGATACAGAGCCCGTGATGAAAAAATTCAAATCATTTGCAGATGCTCTTGTCTATGTTTTTTTTTTTGTGGTGCTGGGGATTGAACCCAGGGTCTTGTGCTTGTGAGGCAGGCACTCTACCAACTGAGCTATATCCCCAGCCCTTTATCTATGTTTTTTAAAAACCTTATTCCTGTGAATAAACAGGTTGTAGGATCAGTTCTTTTGGAATTGTATTCACCTGTTTATTTTGATGGAGTTGTGCTTGGAGCAAAAGGAGAAGCTATGAATGTGTGCAGAAGAGGTGGGGATAAAAAGATAAGGGGGAGAAGTGAGTGAGAATGGCCGGATATCAGCCTTGTCTCCAGCTGCCCACCTTGTCCTGTACTGAACTCTCAGCATTTCCTCTCTGGCACAACTTTTTGCTGGAATTTACACAGATGTAGACAATTATGCCTTTGAAACTTGAAATTTGGCTTCCAAAGCAGTTTATCCCTTTGTCTACACAGATGCCATTTAAGTGAGAATTTCTAAACTCTCGAAAATTCGAGAGTTTAGAAAATGGTATCCTCCATCCCAGCCAGAGTCCTTTCGAGCTCATAACATCTGAAAACAAGAGGAGGGTCTCCCATAGGCTCGGTGTGCATCCACCAGCAGATTTGGCAAGTTTGCCACTTGGTGTCCTTAACTTGTGCATGTTCTTTTCTCTCCCCTTTTCCAAAAGCAGAGTCCCTCCATTGGATAAGCTCAAAGTTCTCCCTCTGTGGCCATGTGGCCATGAACCTATAAGCCGCTGCCCTCCCCCTACCCCAAATGTGGATCTAGACTCAAATAGAGGCAATAATAGTGCCCCAAAGATGTCTTCAGCATATAAATTGATACTGATTCTCTAAGAAGAGTGAATCCATGAGTTAAATGGCCCAGGAATGAACAGAGATTCCAGGCACATTGGCATACACCTATAATTCGGTGACTCTGGGGGCTGAGATAGGAGGATTGAAAGTTTGAGGCTAGCCTCAGCAGCTTACAGAGACTCTGATAAAAAGGACTGAGGATGTAGCTCAGTGGTAAAGTGCCCCTGGGTTTTACCAAAACATATATAAAAATAACGAACAGAGAGATACCTGCCCAGAGTTCTTTCAGGTGGTGTTCAGGTCATAGACAGCTTGAAAAAAGCAACACACTGGACTCCAATAAAGAGATAAAATAGGAGCTTTATAGAGTGTGTCAGGCTCAAGATGGTGATAGCAAAAGCTGACTTTGGCCTCTGGTTGTTTCTGTTTTACTAGAGAAACACCATCACATATGAAGAAATTGATTTTACAAAGAGTTTTTTGTTTTGTTTTGTTCTTGTTTTTGTTTGTTGGTCCTGTGCAAGGATCAAACCCAGTCTTATGCATACCAGGCAAACATGTTTCACCCCAGTCCCAGAAAAGGCATATTATACTCTTGGCTCCCAAAATCCCAAAGGAAAGTTTCTCCCTGGTACTCGTTTTAGGGAAAATAGCAAAATGGTAAAAGAAGTGAGTAAACTGGGTGCATTTTGAGGACCAGTCAAATTCATTCCCTGTGTTTTGGATCTCCCATGTTTCTGAGAAGAGGAATGAAATTCACTTATCAGAGATAGGAGGCAGGCATTTTACCTAATTCAGGCTTCAAATCTGGAGTTAATGGGTTCCAGGAAAAATGAAAACCAAAGTCCTTGTATGTACCCACTTATAGTTTTGTTAGTTTGTCATTTGGTTTTGCAAAATGTCACAGCTTTCCTTGAACTCTCAGAGAGGTCTATAGGCCAAACTAGGTTAGAAACTATAGTCCTGTATTCTACTTTATTTCACAATCCCCTGGCATCTAAGGCAGAGTCACTGAAACTAGAGGTCCAGTCGTGGAAGATGAACCCAAACTATTACCAAGTTCCCTGAAGAAGAAAACTCATACCCACCACATTGATCTCCTCCCAAAAGACATTATACCAGTTTCTATTCCTAGAGTAAATGAAATATAAACCAACTCCCCTCCAGCACATCATGCCTGTCCCCGCATCATTTATTCCTTTCATGATACCCAGTATCTTCGCAACATTCTCTCTGCTTCATTTCCCCCACTCACATAGGAATGGGTCCAGTGGGAGACATTCTTCTGTTGTGGAGAGACTCCCAACCTTATCTATTCATTCCAGGTAAAAGAACTTGATGAAAATTGTCAGTTGGGTTCATCCTGTTTTTATTCCCATTGTTAAACATACCTAAAGAGCTTATCATAATCCAGGACTATATAAAGGCCTAAAGAGAACTAAGATAATGGAGCGTATCTAGTTTGTACACTAAGTAACCAACTACAACCATGATCCAACTCTATCCCAGGCTGTGGTGTGACACGAACTGGAGGATTGGTGAAATCTTAAGGCAGGAAGAGTTGACAAAGAACCTGTCTCTGTCCAGATTCTGTTGCTGCTCCTGATGCCTGTCATCATCCACCCTTTTGCACCCCTAAAATACTATTCAACATTTGGAAAAAATTATCCTTCCTTTTTTTTTTTACTTTGTAACTTTTCAAAGTTCAAATTTCATGTAAAGAATCTTTATCCAATACAGTATTTCATCAATAGATTGTCTTTCCCATTTTGCTCATCCTCTAGTGTGACATTTAATTCATCATGCAGGGGAAATACTAAATGATGACAACAGGAATAGATCAAGACCTGTCACAGCCAACCTAAAACAAAAAGGTCATGCTGTCCTCCTGCCAGAGCCATGCAGTGCTCTGCATCACCTGCTTGGGATTCGATCTCACTCCCCACCATGATGGTCATGGTAGAAAGTTCTTGAAGCAAGAATATAGCAAATTCCAAGTTAACCATGATCTGAAAAAGAAAATTTTCCCATTAGAGAGATGGAGAAAATTGCTGCTCCCCGTACTGTATTATCGACACATTCCTTTGAGGAGGTGAGCTGCATCTCTGCTGTTTGACCAGCTCATATTCTCCCACATATGGAAGCATGTTTAATTTCCTGCATTGTCTCCAAAAATTGTGTCCAAACTCAAGGCACCATTCTAGCCATGGAATCAAAAAGACAATCAGTTATTACCTAACCCGCAGTAGGACTGTCAGGAACTAGCAATACAGTAATAATTATTTAAAAGTCCCCTGCTCCATGTCCTTTCCTCTTTCCACAGATACGGAATGTGGCAGCAAACCTCTGTGTGGACAGTAAGCACGGAGCCACAGGAACTGAGCTGAGGCTGGACATCTGCATCAAGGATGGTTCTGAAAGGACGTGGTCCCATGAACAGGTAGGTGAGAAGTCAAGGGCAAGGAGGCCCATGGGGGTCTGAGGCAGGAGAGGAGGGATGCGTTGGGAGCAAGTCTCCAGGTGGAGCACGTGGGACCTGGGACAAGGTCGTGGATCTGTCACCAACCAGTCCTGTAATTAAGTGGATCACTCTACTTCTTTCTGTTTCTTCTCACAGCAGTTGTGATAATCAGTTGAGATATGGATGTGAATATGCTTTAAATTATAGGCAGGATGGTAGAATTGTTCGCTGTGACATGAACCTAATTGCCTTTCCATGAATGATAGTTTTCAAGACATGAAAAGCCTGCAGAGTGCTAGGAAAATCTTCCAACAAAATTTCATGATTTTAATGGAAGACGCTATTGTTCTGTGTTTGGGAATCTCATCTAGTTTTATTTTTCCCTTCTGGCTGTATATCGAAAGGAAAACCACATGAATCTGTTGTTGTAGTAGTTGTTAATCTTGGGCATGAAGGATAACTGAGGCAGTAACATCCCAACACGGACTTTATGGGATACTCCATATATTGTTTTGGATTGAAAGACACTTCAATGCAACTCAGTTTAAGGAAGGTGTAATTCTAACCCAATTTGAAACTTGAAAGTTCTTATAATGGGTTTTCCTTCCACTATGCCATTTGTGAAAGAGACAAGATAGTAGGTAAAATTCTGGCTGCCTCCTTTTATTGTTTAATTTTCAATTATGAAATGTGTCAATAGGAAAGTATAGAAAATATAGCATACACGTGGATTTAACAATGGTCAACAACTATTGCCATTCTTAAAAAGAAAAAAAAATGAAATAGACGCCAGCAGAGCCCTTCCTCCATTCTATTTCCCTCTCTCCTTTGCAGAAGGATACATCCCAAGGTCAGGATCGTATGCTCTATCAGTACTTTCAATTTCCCCAAATTGCTCACAATGCCTTTCTTATGAAAACTGAAAAAGAAAGCAAGAGTTCCCAGTAGGCATTACTGCACTCCTACAACTGTATTCCTTATGTGTCTATCTCATGTACTAGACCAGAAATAAACCCAGTTTGGGCATTCTTCCATTGTGGAGAAACTTCTTATGTCTCATTCCAGGCAAAAAGAAACTTGGATAAAAATACCATGCCCAGTGTCCAATACTAAGGAGTTGTTCAGATGCACTGAGATTGGCTGGGTTGGCCCCTCCCACTCCCCACTGCACAGCCCTTTCCTGACCCACCTCCACCCTGCATTGTAGTCGGAGCACCATGATGCTAGGAAAAGAGCAACAGACCATGTCCAGAGCACAGCCCAAAATCAATCCAAACAACAGCTCCTGCTGTCTAACCACTCACGTGCCCAGTCCTTACAGTCTTACCCCACAGCCTCACTGTGTTCTAGAAGGGTGGTGAAACTTGCAGTCAGCCCAACCTAGATGTCAGTTTAAACTATGTGGCCTTGTGAAATTGTTCAATCTTTTTAGGCCATAGTTCCTCCATATTTAAATGAAGATGATAATACCCACTTCCTGGACAGGGTTATGTGAGAAGGAATCATACCCATGATACAGCAGCACCTTGCACCTGGAGTAGGTGCAGAATGAATACATTTCCCTCTGCCTTTTCACACACACGCATAAAGTCACTTTGTGCTAACATCAAATCAGAAATCCCTCTTAGGTCTAAGGCATTGGTGACTTTGGCTCCATTTGTTCGTTCCCAGCATAGTCCCCAAATACTAGTTATCATTCACTCCAAGAAAACAGACTTGCTTCCTCCTCCCTCTATTTCTTTCTATAAGCACCACAGGGATGTTTCCAGTAAAATAGGGTTGGTCTGTACCTCCAACCAGCAATTCCGAGGTCAGCCTGGGAGCAGGGAAGAATACTCAGGAGGTTATCCGTCAGACTGGCATCCAAGGAAGGAAAGTATATTTATAAAAGAAAGAAGAAAAAGGAGGAAACTATATGGAAAAGTTTTGACTCTTGAGCTAAAAACGATCTCTACCACTTCCTATTCAGTCTAAACCAGGGAAAAATAATAAACTAGGGGAAACATTCTAAACCAACTGTATAGTATGAAGGATGCATGCCTGGATGCCTGAATCAGTTTGAATATTTCTATCCAGTAATAGTCTAGAATGAAATTGGCTCGGGTCTGAAAATTCTATTTGACAGCTCAAAATGAATATATAAGCAAAACCAACTCTATTACATACACTTTAAAAATTATTGGTTCATTTTTCCCCCTTAGGCTAAACTGCAAAAATCTATGGCATGTAATTTAAGAAATGGTCACCAGAGAGCAGCACTAGACAAGCAGAAAACTACATGAGCCAAACAAAAACACCAGTTAATATAGCTCTTTAAAAAACTCCCAGTCTTTGGAGACCCTCCAAAATGGAGCTGCCAGATTAAACGTTGACTGGAGGTAAAAAAATGAATCCTATTTGAAGTAGGTCTCATCACCACATATTGACATGGAGATTAAAATATTATAAACTGCTGCATTTTTCAGTAATTAAACTAAAAGCTTTATCCTCAATGATTTGTAAGAATTATAATTCATTCTCTTACACTTAGATTAAAATTCCTGAATGAAAATTATATCAGAACATGAAAATTAAGGACCTTACTTTTAATCAAAAAATAATTAAAAGGGAGTATCCGTTGGTGTTGAAGTGATCCCTTTGTTCAAAAAAATGTTTTTAATGAAAAAATAAAAATGTTACATGGGAAACAAAGGAAAGGCCACGGAAGCACCTTTAAAAGAAAATGTCTTTTGTTGCAGAACACTAGTCCTGACTAATCTGGCTTCTGTGAAGGAAGCAGATGTATGATTCATGCTTCCAGGGTGATCTATTTAGCTATTTGATATCACTGGAGCATTGTGTGCTGGCTCTCAGTTTCCTTCAGGGAACAAGAAAGAAAAATAAAAATAGATCCAAGTAAGACTGTAAGGTCTGGAAAGGAGACTCCCTAACTCCCATTATGAGCACAAGGGAGAGGGGAGGGGGAGGCGTTTCCCTTGGCCTACTTTGACTGCTCCCACTCTGCAGGCCCAGCAGCAGGCTCTGATCTCATGCTGGGGAGGAAGCACTGCAGCAGAGAAAGCAAGCAAGTGCCCTCTTTGCAAGACCTAACGGAGAGATATGCAGAGGTGGAAGCAAGTCAACGCCTGCAGGGAAAGGACAAACTCCTTTCCTTTGGGAAAAACAATCTCACCATCCGGAAGGAGCATACCCATGGGGACAAACTGCAAAGAGAATCACTTTGTATCTCATCCGATTTCACATAATAATGAAATAAAATATAACTACCTACAGAAAGAAAAAATATTTTCAATTGTCTCAAGTCAGATAGAATAAAATCAGTGTATTTGTAGTATCCAATCTAGTGAATTTATTCACATAATACAATACAGACCCAGGCAGCATTACATATGCCACATGACTATTTAAGCAAAGAAATGAGTTATCAATCTACATTTGAAAGAATCACTCAAAATAAGAAAGAGGAGAAATTAGCAGCATTTTACCTTCAAACTGATGATACATGTTTGAAAAAATATTGGATATTTTTTCTTTCTTTTTTTTTTTTGTAAGCAACCTGAAGGAAATTTAGATACTTTTGTCAATCAGATCAGCCCAAGGGCAGGAGACAACTATGAATGTCACAGTGACATTACCCAGGGCAAAAAATGAAAATGGCTTCATAATGTCTGCTTGTTTTTGCTTTGACAAGATTGTGCACAGAAGTGTTACTAATGAATGAAAGACTCAATGCCTGATCAGTTTGACACGGCCATTAGGATAAGATGAATGACAAAGACATGAGAGAAAAAAAATCTTAGCTAATGGTAGGTGCAGAAGAATGAAACAATTGATACAATTTGAAGAGGTATCACCTGGGATGCAAGAATGTATTCACCAGGTAATAATAATAATGCATAAAACACTATGAAAATTACATTCTAACAAGCTACAAATGGAAAACTGAGCATTACACTATGACAACAAACCTAGAAATAAGAAAAAAGTCACCTAAGGATGCCCTGAGATATATTCGTGACAATAGATGAAAAGATCTGAGAGACAAATTTACCTATTTGCCATAACACAGGTATTCTTTTGGACTTAACTGATCTGTTTAATAAAAAGTTTGAAAAGACTGTCTCCAAAAGAAGCCTGGACACTTGAGGTGTGACAGAGGCAAACAATTTAGCTTCTGCAGGTCTGCTTTTTTCCAACTACATAATGAGGGTCTGTGCTATGTAGTGATTACAGTTCCTTTCATCTCTGGTCTTCTGCATGTATCAAAACTAAAGAGAGGAGAGTTGCAATACAGTTCAATGGCAGAGCACTTGCCTAGCATACATGAGGACCAGGGTTCAATCCCTAATACCAGAAAAACAGAGACAGAGAGGGAAATGGATAGACCAATCAAGACCATTTGCTCCTGTACTGGTCAGATGCTTGTAGTAGGAGGGAAATAATATATTTAATCAAAATAAAGCTTCCATGAGAGCCAATTGCAAGCTTATAGGCCAGGAAATTTTTATATTTCAGTAAGAATTAACAGAATCTAGAATCAGCAAAATGAAAAGTTCAAAAAGCAATCATCAATACGGTTTTAGACACAAACAGCACAGATTTATTTGATGGGTTGAAAAGATTAATCCATTTATCTAGACAGTTATTCCAACATATTTACAGTTAAGGTAGCAAGTACACATTTCATTTACTCAATAGAAATTTTACTGAGCATCTCCCATGTGTCATGAATTGTTCTGGGTGCTGGAAGCACACCAGGAGATCCCCCACCATCAAGGATCTCAGTGTCTGGTGAAGGATACGGAAACAGTGGACTTGCATGGTGAGATGACACAAGGGAGGAAGAAGAATAGCTCCTTCAAAGAGGAAGGCTTCTTGGTTGGGAGGACACCTGCACTGAATTTTAAAGGACTGATGATCATTAACTAGGTTGGCCTTTCAAAGAGAGAAACTCTCAGGAACTAAGTCCCGGAAGGAAAAATGCAGCCTGCATTTTGTGAGGAACTACAAACGTTTTAGTGTTGCTTGAGCACAAACTAAAGGAAAGGGTTGCAGCTGGGAAGAACAGCAAAGCCCAGATGGCAAAAAAGTTCCTCCTGTGCTAAAAAGTTTGAATTTTATTCTGTAAGGGTTATGTGAAAACTGTGGGGCTTGGGGTTTAGAGTGAACATAGTCCAACAGGCATTTCAAACAGACTTCTCTGGAAGCTAAGAAAGACGGATGTGTGGAAATCCAAAAAGGAAGGTGGGAAAGAAATCAGCTAGAAGGTCATTGCCATAATCTAGACAAGAGATATCGAGAGCAATGGTTGTGAGGATAGAGAAGAAGGGACTAATTCTGAAAATGCTGCTTATAAGACAAAATTGGCAAGACTTGGTAACTGATTAGATGAAGAGGGTATGGGAGTTAAAGATTCCTATGTTGTCAGGTTGAATGTTGTAATCATCAACTAAAACAAAATGAAGGAAAAGGCTAGAAGGAAAGAATATTAACTGAGTTGTTTGTCGCTGTGACTAAACTACCTACCAAGAACAATTTAGAGGAGAGAGAGTTTATTTGGGCTCACAGATTCAGAGGTCTCAGTCCATAGATGGCCAACTCCACTACTCTGGAACAAAGGTGAGACAGAACATCATGGAAGAAGGGTCCAATGGAGGAAAGCTTCTTGACATATGGTAGAGTCCTGAAGCTGTGGGGAGAAGATGCACGCTTCCAGTGCATGTCCCCAGTGACCCACCTCCTTCAGCCATACCACCTGCTTACAGTTACTACCCAGTCAGTCCATTCAACTAGGATGGATGATTAAATTATAGCTCACAATAATAATTTTCCTTTGAATTTTCCTGCCTTAACAGGTGGGGTGGACACCTCACATCTAAATGTAGCATTTTGCCCCAGGCCCAAAAGCTCATGCCCATCTCACAAAGCAAAATGCATTTAGTCCACCTCTGGGAGTTCCATGGTCTTAGTTGCAGCATTTCTCAAGTCCTAAAGAGCATGAGACTCAAGGCAAACTCTTAGCTATGAGCTTCTATAAAAATCAAAAGCAAGTTACTTATATCCAATACACAGTGACACAGAATAAACATTCCCATTCCAAAAGGAAGGTAGAGAGACATAGAAAAAAAGGGATGGTGCCAAAGCAAGACCTAAACCCAGTCTGGAAAATATTTTTTGTAGCTCCATCTCTGGAATCTGGGGCACATGGTGGCAAGATGTGCTCACCAGAGTTTGGGCAGCCCTGTCCCTTTGGTCTTACTGGTTGCATTGCACACAAACTCTCTTTTAACCTTGTTCTCTCCACAGCCAGCAATTTTTTTCAGCAGACAGTCCATGTTACTGGCATCTCTAAACTCCCGGGGTGTCTCCATTCCAGATTTGGCTTCATCTTCCCAGCTTCACATGTGACCCTCCCAGGGCAGGCCATGGGGACTATGACCCTACTACACTCAGGTCTTCCTTTGAAATCTTGATGGAAGCCTCCATTACCCCTTAACTCTAGCATTCTGCATTCGTATTGAATCAGTACCACTTGGATGACACCAGGGTCTGGTGCTACCTTGCACAATACTTGACCCTTTGGAATCATGGCTACAGAAGCTTCTGAGTGTCTGCACAGCTCAGCATGGTGAAATAGCTCCCTGGATCCACCTGTGTGAGCAGGGAATCCCCATGATCTCCTCTAAAAGGAATTTTCTCCTGTATACCCTGGAGCCTATAAGTGTGGTCTTCCAAATTCCTCAGATGCCCTCAAGGCATCCTTCCTAGTGTCTCCATGTAAAGTACTTAGCATCTCTTTAGGGACTGTGGTCTCTTCAACAAGCTTACCTTCCTTGACCCCACCTTTACATGTACTTTTCTGGCCAAATTGCAGTTTTTTAAAATCCTTTAGCTCTGCTTTCTGCTCCCTATTTGCACAGTAAACCTAGCTAAAAGCTGCCAGCAATGTCCATGCCACCAACTGAATGCTTTGCTGCCTTGAAATTTTCTCCACCAGATTAGTCTATCACCTTTAAATTCATCCTCACATAAAGCCTCAGGACATGGGGAAAATGTAGCCAAGTTCTTTGCCAGATGTAACATGTATGATCTCTAGTCTAATTCCCAATAAATCATCATTTCCTTCTGACACCTCATGAGCACAGTCTGCACCTATCGGCATTCTGATCTTCTGAGATTCACCAGAATTCTCCATTAAGTTGTGCTTACAACATACTAAAGTTTTTCTAGGTTGTATTTCTAAACTTTTCAAAATTCCTCCCACAGACCAGCTCTAAGGGCTTCTGAACCACATAGTCAGGTTAGTCACAGCAACAACCACACTTCTTGGTACTAATTTCTGTTTTAGTCAGCTTTTGCGTCACTGTGACCAAAATACCCAACAAAAATGACAGAGGAAGAAAAAGTTTATTTGGAGCTCACAGTTTCAGAGGTCTCAGTCCATAGGCGGCTGACTCCATTTCTCTGGGCCCAAGGTGAGGCAGCACACCATGGGAGAAAGGTTCAGTGAAGGAAAGGTACTAAGCTCATGACAGGATCAGGAAATGGGGGTGGGGAGCACATGGAAGATAAACCCTTCCAGAGAACACTGCCAGTGACCCACCTCCTCAGATCACTCCCCACCTGCCTACAGTTGCTACCCTGTCAATCTATTCAAACTGGGACAATCTATTCAAGCTAGATAACAGCTCTTATAATCTGAGTGTTTCACTTCTGAATGTTTCTGCATTAACACAGGAACACCTCACATCCAAACCATAACAATGTTGAATTTGAGCTGTCCACAGGACATAGAGTTGGTAAATCCTACAAGGAATTAAATGTAACACAGATGATGAGTGATGAGCATATGGTGAGAATTGAACTGAGAGTGTTTAGGGCCAAACAATAAACAGAGAGAACCCTGAGTAACACCTATGTTGAAGTGATGAAATGGATAAAGGAGGATGGACAAGATAGTTATAGGATAACAAAGGAACACAGGATTTCAAAAGCCACGAGAGTACCATGTTCTAATTAGAAGAGAGTGATCAAAATCAGAAACACTGAACAGACCTTACTTAAGAAGTCATTTTTTCAGGCAGGGGTTGTAGCTCAGTGATAGAGCACGGGCCTAGCATGTGTGAGGCACTGGGTTTGATTCTCAGTACTGCCTATAAATAAATCAATTAAAATAAAGGTCCATCAACAACTATGAATATCTATAAATTTTAAAAAAAGAAATTATTTTTTCTATACAGGATTTAAATATATCCCAAAAAAATGCCTCAGTCACAATGATATGTTGGGGGTGGGGGATGCCTAGCTCTAGGAAAAGGGACTATGCAGTTCTTCCTCGTGAATCTATCTCAAATGCCTAAACTGAAACCCCTTGTCCTTACATTTGAGACTTTCTCTTTTTTCCTATCTTCCAGGGAAACAGAACACAGTCTCTCAACATTTCTCAGACAACCCTCTTTCATGTTTGATTTAGACCATTTCTGTTTTGTTTTATTTTCTTCAGATCACTTAACCCAGTTCTTTCCATTTTTCTTCAGATTCCCCACCACTTAACTGGTTTTGTTAGACATTCCTGGAATTGTGCCAGGGTTTTCTTTCTACGTTTTCTTTCCTGAGTAGGACCTGCAACCTAAAATCTATCTGCAGGCCTGGACACTACAAAGTGCATTCTGTTCATACAGCTCAGTATTGTGCCTGCTTTTCTATCAACGTAGTTCCCCAACAGCTCGCCTCCCCACTAACCCTTTCCTTTTCTTTTCAGCTCACTGTGTGGCTTCACACAGCCAGCCTGCCTTAAGTCCTGTTGTAAGAATGATATAACCTTACTGAATAAAAGTGAAGAACCAGAAGAAATCACAGGGTGCATCTAGTCCATTTTGTCTGTTGCTTAAGGATTTCTCCCCCGATATCCCTCAAATGTAGTTTGGCTCAAATAACTCAAGAAAATGCCTTCCCTGACAGGAGTGGGTTTTGTTTTGTTTTTTTTAATATATTTAATACATTGTAAAATCAAATTCAGTGAATCATAAACAGTATTTTTAATATAATAGGGTGGATGGATAGGATAGACGAGGATAGGAAAAGTCTGGATGGAGTATCAGAGTCTGTAAGGGTAAATGTTATTTAAATGCAGTAAGGGTAAATGTTATTCCATGAACCTTCTGCTTCACCCGGGGTGAGGAGAGATCTATGTGTGCACCTATAAACTCTGTTTCTTACTGTGAGTTACAATCCACAATTTCCTACATTTTTCGGCAGAATGACCCTTAACAACCCAAGAAAATTAATGTGCCTATTCCGTACTTCATCGAGCTTAACTTTTCTTTAAAATTTTCAAGGCAGCCAGGCCAATGCATACCTATAATCCCAGCACCTCGGGAGGCTGAGACGGGAGGTTCAAGGCCAGCGTCAGCAATTTAGTGAGATCCTCGGTAACTAATAAGATCCAAAACAAACAAAAAACTTTAAAGGGTTAGGCGTGTAACTTAGTGGTAGAGCACCCCAGGGTTCAGTCCCTAGTACCAAGAAAAAAAATTTTTTTCAAGGTGTTAGCACGAGTCCAGCTTAACGCTAGTCTTGTCCCTTTGCAGTCAGTCTGCTCATTTAGGCTTGGTGTGATATTTAATCTAGTAACATCTACCTACATGACAAATGTAAAGTATTATTAAAGACTTATTAGCTCTTCCTCTTCCTCCCTCTCCCTTCTCTCCTCTCTCCCTCTCTTTTCTCCTTTTCCTCCTCTTCCCATCTCCTACTCTTTCTCTCTTTCTCTCTCCCCCTCCCATGCCACCACACTGACTTTTCCCCCAATTGCCTGACTGAAAATTCCTCATTTACATTTTGATCAGCCCACATCACGGGTGCCTAGGTGATGCTGCTCCTATACTTTAGGAAACGTGCCTTCTCAACATTTCTATTAAGCCCAGGTTTAGTTCTCTCTTATAAGTCACAAAGCAGAGTTCTATATTGCTAAAAGACATACCTCCCCCTGCTCTGGAATCTTCTTTCCAAATTGAACTTACTACAGCTTTTCTGCTACCATTGCTTTGTTAGCTCTTTACCTTTGGATGGAGAGAAGATATTCGACCTGGTGAGCCACTGCACACCCGAAAATTCTGCTTTGATGCAATCTCATACAACAGCCCAGTCACACTCTATGACTGTCATGGCATGAAGGGGAACCAGCTCTGGGGATATCGGAAGGTAAGAGTTCTGTTCATTGTGGTCATTCTCAAATTGTCATGGCTTCGGGGTTCTTAACTCAAAACATTCCTGAAAAAGATTCTGTTGATCATATGCATATCCATCCTAAGGAGTTACGACTGAAAAATTAATGTGCATATCCATCCTAAGGAGTTACGACTGAAAAATTAATTTGAGTTAAAACACAGCACTACAAAGGAATGGATCCAGGCTTAGTTCAATAGACTTGCAAAAGGAGGAAACTTGTACCAAATAAACAAATATACACATGCATAATTTTTAAAAACCCCAATTCACAGTGCATGCATGCACACTATAAATCTATTATTTGTGGGCACTGGTTATGATACTTGTTCCCTCACTGAAAAAGAGTTCTGGCTTCCACCACTAAGGGTGGGATACTTAGACTGCACTCACTCCAAGGCAGACCTGTCTGTGTACTTAATTCTGCCTACTATCACCTCCCAATACTCAGCAGACTTGAGGTACACACCTAGAAAAAGCACAAAACATCAGTTATTCTATCTTATAAAACACTTTAAAATCCAAAGAGGTAATAAGAAGATAGTGTCCAATATAATCTAAGGGAGGGAAATGACTATAATTAAAAAAATTCCGCTGTTTTCTTTATGAAACATATAATTAATTTTGTTAAACTCCTTTGCTCTTCCATATGCTATAATCTGTGTGTGTGGCAGAATAAAGAAGGTTTTTTAAATTTTTTTTTACCTTTAAGACTCTACTTTCTAGAAAAAAAATAATTCTATTTTCTGTACACATCAACAAAATCCCCAATATTCCATTGCCTGGTATGCTGGTGGTCTCTAATGAACAGAGCACTCCTCATTACTGTACATTTATAGCATAAGGGACAGACCACTCAATAATATGCAATTAAACCAAGAAAATACATTTGTTTTCCTTAGGAAGCTTACAAAAACTTACAGATGGGTAAGACCAACTAATTCATGTGCACACAGAGCTCCTGGGGAGAAAAAAACAGGCTGTGGTGATTTCAAGAGGTAATTCTTATGAGCTTTAACACTTTAAACCTTCCCAGGATCCAAAGACATTTGAGAAAGAAATCACTAGATGCAATTGTGTGTGGCTCTCTTCTCAGGTCTCAAGCTGCTGGCCTTGGGTTACTTAGCAAAGGTTATACTGCATGTATATTTATATAGCAAGCTAGGTATTTATACTTAATAAGGCACGTGCCAAAGGCTTAAAATGGAAAGTTTCTGAAATATCTCATCTCAGTTGATGACTCAGTCCTATTCAACCTACCTGTTTTAGAAAATTCCTCTTATTCCAAGGGCTATGCTCAAGACTAGAGAGAAAACACAAAGACAGAAATCTCTCTGGAGTGCTACTCTATCTATTTAGATGTACTGCTTAGCTAGAGGAGAATGTGGTTCCAGCAGTTTGGCAATCTTTTGAGTTTGCTTTGGAAAAATCCCCTTTTTATTAACATCTTCACGAGTTATCTCTAAGACTCTCTACTTTATCTAAAGGGCTGCAGAAGATAATAACTATTTCACCTCCAACCATCAAGGAGGAGAAATTGAGCTGGTACTTTACACACATCACCTCAAACCTTGTAACCACCCCGGTACCATTATGTATAGTTTACACAGGAAGACACTAATACTGGCAGATTTGTGGCAAAGCCAACATTTAAACTCAGGTGGATCAGGCTTTAAGGTCGCTATGCTTTCCTCTGCCACCTCTTAAGAAATAAGATCAACACTCCCTAGGATGGTTCCTGAATGTTTGTTGCATTTAGACCACTCATACCAGCCAACCTTCTCTCAGTTACATAAAGATTCTCGGGAAATGATGGTGTCAGAAGCTGTCTTGTTTGAGTGGGTAAGGGTTGTTGGCCCCACTTCCTGGTCCATTAGCAAAAATGGGCTTTTGGTTATGTTTAGATGTGGTTATTTGCCATCACAAAAGGAGAAGAGCTTCCTTATCCTATATTATTACTATGTTCAGTTGCACAACTGTATTTCATAGTAGGTACTGAGGATGGGGAATCCCAATCTTGGTTCTCTTTTACCACCAGGGGGACCCCTGTTTCAAGAACAGTGGATTGTCAAAGCAACCTCAGTGAAAACAAATCAAATCTTCTCAGCATCTGAAACAAGAAATGTCTTTCCTCTTCTTCAATCCCCACATCTACTTGGTCACTACAGCTTGTATCCCCCTTCCCAAGCCAATATTTCTAGAATTCATCCCCTCTGCCATTTTTATAGCCCCTGCCCTGGTTTCAGGCCTTCCCATTTTGCCCCTGGGTTATTGCAATCACAGCCTAAAGGATCTCCCTGCCAAATGTCCTTCCCGGTCCTTCCCCTTCCAAATTATCCCTCCATCCTGAATTCAGAGATGGTTTCCACAACATCTGGTCATTGTATTCCTGTTTTATAACTGTTTTTTATTTCTCATTGAGTAGATGATAAAGT
The DNA here is from genome assembly GCA_020662805.1 of Glaucomys volans. NCBI lineage: Eukaryota > Metazoa > Chordata > Mammalia > Rodentia > Sciuridae > Glaucomys > Glaucomys volans. The sequence goes on from JAJEJO010002437.1 coordinate 110,046, forward strand.
ACCTTCACCTTCCAATTCTCATCCTGACCATTTGCAGTCTGATCAACCTGTAATGGTCAGGCCTGTTTGTTTGTTTTTTGGTCTTGAAACAGGATCTCGCTAAGTTGCCCAGGCTGGCCTTAAACTTGCAATCCTCCTGCCTCAGCCTCCCTAGTAGCTGGGGTTACTGGTGTGTACCAGCCCACCTGGCAGTAATGTGATCTTGAACAAGTTATTTCACACTATGATTTTCAACTTCCAATATAATGGGAATAATAATTGAGATAAACCACGAGAAACCTCTAACAAAGTTTCTGATTGCATGATCAGATTTCCATCTGTGTGGGTAAAAAGTGCACCCTTTACATTGATAACAGGGATGAGGTATATCCTGATATGCTGTAATACCAAAGCAATCTCCCCTAAGTAATATTAACTGTTGTCTTGCATCCAAGTTAAGAATTATCGCCCATACCCTTTTCCTTTAAAGTAAACATTTTTATTGGATTATAGCCTCATTCTCAATTTGGGTTTCCCCAGACATATAACCTAAAGTAAGAATTTGAGTGCAATGGTTTATTGTCAAGTTGGTCTCAGGCGGGGGGGATTTCATAGGACCTGAGGAAATGAAATGGGGAGGGGTTGGAGCCAGGAAAGGAATATTATCAAACAAGTGCCACAGCAAGCAACTAATACTAAATTTTAGTGAAGATCTCTGGGAATAGTATAGACACACATCAGAGAGCAAGGGAATTGAGATATTCATACATCACTCCAGGCAGGGAGTTTATTCTCTGACACCTCTAGCCTGATGCTTTTACCGTTAGAACTGCACCTGAGGCTGAGGAAACTCCTTAGGCAGAAGGATGCAGTGGCCAAGGATGGGAAGTTGGACCAGTAGACACTCAAATTCTAAGCCCCACTGAGCAGGGGGCAGGGGTGAGATACCTCTAGAGAGTCTAGTTGCTCCGCATCCTTACCAACACTTAGTATTGTCAGGTTTTTTTGTTTTGTTTTTTTGTTATTTTATTATATAATTGTTAAGCAATATGATGTTTCTTAACCATTTTGGTTATCTTCTTTGTGGAAAATTTCTTCAAGTATTTTGACCATTTTTTTTTAACATGGATTGCTCTTTTTTTTCCTTAGAGACTTTTAGGGATTTTTCATAAACCTAGATTCAAGTGCATTGTTGGATATGTGGGTTATATAGTCAGTGTCTTGCCTTTTTTCTCTCCAGTGGAGTATTAATGAAAAGCTATTCTTGATGTTCGGGTGGTTTGTGTCCTGTTTGGGAATTCAAGGCCTGCACCAAGGTTGTGAAGATAGTCTTCTAAATCACCCTGGAAGCTTTATTGTTTAATCTTTTACATTTTAGTATATAGTTTCCTGAAATATTTTATGTGTGTTAATCAAAAAAGCAAGTGATTCAGATATACATACATACATGTGTGCATGTTCATTATATATTTACATAATAACAGTCATATGTATTATACACTATTACGTCAAATTATTTTATATATAATAACAGTCTTATCCAAAAGTCTTATCCATATAGAAAGCAAACTATAGAAATAAACTAACTTAATCTAATAAGAGGTGTATCCAAAGAGTTGTGACCAGCACTATTATTCTTAGCAGTGAAATATTAAAACTTTCCTCCAGATATGGAATAAAACAAAATGTTGACTATAATCACTTCAGTTCAATTTTGTACAGCATATCCTATTCAGTGTAAAATAAAAGCCAAATAAAAGGAGCTTAAAAGTATGCAAATTAGAAAGGAAGAAATCAGTCTATTTACACATATGACATGTTTGATGGTTAGAAAACTAAAAGACTATGCTGCTAAACTATTAAAAACTAATAGGTGCATTCAGCATACCCCCAAGATGAAAATCAATTGTGTATATGCCAGCAAAATATCTAAAATGAAATTTAAAAGTGATTTTATTTTGGTTGCAAAGAAAATCATGAGAAATCGAGGAATAAATCTCACAAAACATGTGTAAGACCTTTACATAGAAAGCTACAAAGCAGGGTTGGGAGTAGAGTCCAGTGGTAGAGCACTAGTCTAGCACACATGTGGCCCTGGGTTCCATCCCCAGCATGGAAGGAAGGAAGGGCAGAAGGGAGGAAGGAAGGAAGGGAAAGAAGGGAAGGAGGGAGGGATAAAGGGAGGACGGAAGAAAGGAAGGAAGGAAAAGAAAGCAAGCCTACAAACATCATTAGGAAGAATTCTTTAAAACAGAGAGGCATCTATCATGTTCAAGGATTATAAGACTTCATAAAGCAAAGATGTCAGTTTCATATTGATTTATACACTTAATGCAAAATCACTTAAATCCCTAGCCACTCTTAGGATGTTCTTATGGAACATCCAGCAGGGTTATTTGTAGAAGTTGATAAACCAATCCTAAAATTTATATGGAAATCAAAGGGCCAAAAATAACTGAGAAAATCTTGAAGAAGAAGGAAAAAACCCAAGTATTAAACATTATAAAAGTACCAAGACTCAAAACATTATATAGTACATTTCCTGAGGCTGTGTGCTCTTGACATAGGCATATGCTGACTGGAAGGGAGGCCTGAGAGTTTTTAAAGCTCCCAGGAGATTCTAATAGACAGATGGAGAACCTCTTTTCTTACTCAAGTTGTACCTACTTTCTTTAACCTACTTCTCTCCTGGTCTAGGTGGAATGTGACCCTCTACCTGTGCTCCTTTACCATTCGGTTCCCTTCTTTGTACCGGAAACATTTATCAAGCATGGTTAGTTAGTCTCCCCTTAACCACCTGAGGTCATGAACCTTTTTTTCACATTTCTATATGGCCTGCCTAATATCTAACATAGAACATTCCTAAATAACTATTCATTGACTAACAATCCACTAGGTTCCATTATTAGTATGAAACTGTCCTTCATGAGCTCTGTGCTATTTTGGACAAAGCTTAACACATTTCTTTGTCTCAAAACTACATTAAAAACCTCCTCAAGGACCAAAAGTGAAATATTTAAAGTTACCTTATCTAGCTGCTGGATGTTCTTACAAGAACAAGTTCTACTTAAGAAGGTTTTAACTTCCACATGAAGGGACTTAACAAACAGGAAGTGCCAATAAGGAGTTATCTGTCAGGTTAAATTGATACCAATACTATAGACTCATTGGTTTAAAAAAAGGGTGGCTGGAATTCTTGGTATGTGCCTACATTTGACTACTTATTTTAACTTATATGCCAGAGCTTTGGCCTCTTACCTCATAAAATTGTGCTGGTTCACAAGGATGTCAGATGGAAGGCCATAGGTTTAAATCATTCTGGTTAGGTATTGATTTAGGACCCAAAATGAGAAAAGTATAAGCAATGAGTTTAACTGAAAAGGCTTGTAATTCACCTTTGTTCTGAATTATGAAGTATTTACAAAATTCTGGACTTGTAGTCACGGTTGGGCAATTATGCTCTTATAGGTCAGCCCATTCATTTCTGGACAGTTCCAATTGTTAGAAAGCTCTTCCTTGGCCTTTGGTACCACAGTTAAACTTAATCCATTTTGCCCAAGACAAACACCAAATATCTGACAATGTTTCTCTGGTCTTTCATCTTTACTTTTGATTAATTTGCTCAATTTCCAGCTCTTGCTCTTCATATGACTTAATTTGGATCTACAGCAATCTCCAGAACACTGTATCCAGAAAGTCCTAGAGAGTGACATACTGCCCCAAAGCAGAGAACAATATTGAAGGTGTGTTTTCACCAAGAAAATTAGAATGAGTTCCCAGCACCATTTGTTATGAGCAGTGTTGTCTTTAACATAGCCTGAGTTGATTGATTTTCTGCCTTAACTTCACACACTTGGCTTGTTAATGAGCTTTCTGTATTTAAAACAAAACAAAAAACCCCACGATCTTTTCCTCTTTGTTTGTTACACAGACACATCTCTTAACTTCTACCTGTCTAATTCATCTTTTATATTTGTGTAGCTATCAGTTTGTGTCTATTAAAATCTGTCTTACAAGCTGAGGGTATAGTTCAGGGGCAGAGCAGGTGCTGAGCATACACAATCCCTAGCACACACACACAAAAAAACCTAACAAGATTTATCCCCAATTAGGATTTTGACCCTTACCTATTTTGTTCCATTCACAGATTGGATCAGCATCCATTCCTATCCTCACTTAATTTGCCAATCCCAATGCACAAAGTCAGTAACTAAGTCCTCTACCATATAGTAGAGATGACACTGATCCATTAATGAGCATAAGTTGGAGGAAGTTACTCAACCAGATATAAAGTCACCTAATAGTAATACCTTCTAGACCACAACTTTTGCCCATAAGAAAACCAAGATGGGCTGGGCACAGAGGCATACTCCTAAAATCCCAGAGGCTCAGGAGGCTGAGACAAGGAGGACTGTAAATTCAAAGCCAGCCTCAGCAACAGCAAAGCACTGAGCAACTCGGTGAGACTCTGTCTTTAAATAAAATATGAAACGGGCTGGGGATGTGGCTCAGTGGTTGAGTGCCTCTGAGTTCAATCCCAGTACCCACCCCCGCCCCCCAAAAAAACAAGATGGACTTTTTAAACATGTTGTTGAAAACCACATGTACAATGTCCATGGCATCCTCTTGTTCATAATAGAATTGAGTCATTGTACTCTAGGGATGCAGTCATTGTCCACTAAGATGACTTTGGCTCAAATTGACAATTTAGCCACCTCGTCAATAAAAGAACCAGGCTAATTCCCAGGAGGGTCATTATGTTCACCCTCACAATAAAGCCATCTTTTCAAATGGGTGTATAACATTTACCACTGTAGTCTGCTTCAGCAGGAAGTGGCCATGTAGGGAGATATGACTTTATTTTGAAACAAACAATTTGGTATAAAACATCTAAAGAGAACTAGTCACTTTTTAAAAATTTTTTTAGTTGTCAATAGTCCATTATTTTATTTATTAATATGCGGTGCTGAGGATCAAACCCACTGCCTCACACGTGCTAGGCAAGTGCTCTGCCACTGAGCCACCAACACAACCCCAGCCCAGAATTAGTCACTTTTGAAGGTAAATATTTATTTAGTTCATACTATCATTGTGAATATAGTTTTGGAACTCATCTGCTTAAGTATTTCCTTCAAAGTGGAAGGCAAGTCCTGGTCCCTTGAAAGGAGTTTGGGGAAGAGCTAATGATCATGCTGAGCCAAGGCTAGTGAGGAAGTGAAAAGAACTACTTTCAAATAGTGCCATCTTCCCATTCTGTTTTTATCTATGTCTCTCCCAGCTGAAGTCACCAAGTTGTCACAACGTTCCAACTTCTGCCGTTTCAACCTACCATTTTACTTAACATGCTTAACTGCCATTCTCTAGTCGCACAGACATAGAAAGGCCCTGTCACACACTTTCCTTGGGCTCTTACATAACACTGAATTGAATGCCTGCCAAGATCTAACTGTCAAACAGAAAAGAATCTCAGTGATAGGAGCTATGAAATATTTAAATTAGCATTTGCTGATGAGGATGACTCTTCCCTACAAGCAAATGCAGGGATGGAGCAGGATTGCTAGTTGGCTCAGCCATAGAGAAAAATGAAACACAACTTGGAGGTTATGAGCACAGGGCTGGGTCCAGAGGGACCTGACATTTGAGTCATTGGCTCTACTGTGGGTCCTGGCTCTGGCACCTTGGGAGACTTCCTTACTCCTTATTTCTATTTCCTCATTTATGAAATGAAGATAATAATAGAATTTACTCTAGAAGGTTGTTGTGATGATTCAATAAAATTTAAATTCACTTAGAGCATGGCACATAATGAGTTCAATTAATGTTAGCTATTACTATTCCATGTGTTCAGCAAGCTATCTTCTGATTGAATTTTAACTCTCCAGATAGGTTTATGTACAGGAGAGGATGGGCTATCTAGTTGATTTCTATACTGAACATTTCTGGACTCTTTTGGTTATTCATCAGTAGGTAAATATTAGAATGTAAATTTCATTAAGAACAGGGATTTTTTTCTGTGCTTTCTTTCATGCAGTATTTCTAGCACCTTAAAGACAGTGTGGCACATAGTAGGTGCTTAATTAGTGTGCTGTTGCATGAACAACTGAATCTAGCTTCCTGTTTGTCCACTTTCACTATTTCTTCAGGTTGCTCAAGTGGTTTAGGTAGGAAAAAATGAGAAAGTCTGGGTTGAATACTTAGCACCATCTGACACAGGTGTGCACTTAATAAATAGTAGCTTTTATGTTCATATGACTTCGGGGGGCGGGTTTCCTGTCAAGACAAGAGATATTCACAGATGAAAACAACTGGAAGAGGTGGTTTTCTCTATGCATGGAATTTTCAGTCTAGAGGGAAAGCAAAGAAGTGCTTAAATAAACTAAGAGCATAGGATAATATGAGGATAATAAAATACTAGGCACTATCCAGGCCAGAGGACTAGGAAATGTTTCTCAAACTTTTAAAACAAGACCTAAAAGGCAAGTAGGAATTAGAAGGGTAAAGAAATTGGTAAAAGATCCCAGACATATGGATAAACTTGTGCAAAGGTCCTGAGGTAGGCAGAATTTTAGTTTTCTCAAAAAAAAAAAAAAAAAAAAAAACAGAGAGAAGCCAGATGACATGCTTGAGTGTGAAGAAAAATGAGACCAGACATCTAGCTAGGGGCAGGACTATACAAAACCTTGTAGGTCAGGCTAGAAATTTAGCTAAGAGATCAAGAGGTCTTAAATGGTTTGAAGAGCAGGGATTTAAAACATCAGAAGAGATTTTTAAATGATTTAGCTGCTTTGAGGAGAATTGAAAGTACATCACGCACGTCACTGTGTATAGCCCAGAAAATCTGGCGAGAGGAGCAAAGGAAGGGTGGAAGGTCAGCTGCAGCTAGCACTGTTTCCGCATTCGCACCAAGGGGCACGAGGAGGCCTTATTTCTTATTGGCCACATTAAACACTGAGGCAAGAAGACCAATTTTTTTCCTGTGAGAAATCCTACCTGTCAGAGGAAAAATGGAAAAGACTGGATAATAAGACTGCTTTGTCCCTTTTATGCCTGTCACAGTGTCATTTGCATTCTCTGTGAACCCAACAGTGCTAGGCAGAAAAAGCCACCTGACTTGTCTCTCTTCCAGAGAGTTCCCAGAACAGTCATCTATCAACCTTGCTCTTCACAACCCTAGAGGTGGGAAAGCAGATCTTTTTTATTGTTTATCTTATCTCACTCTCCTCCTCCCCACTCCATTTATTTTATACATAGAAAACCTGAATCGCTGACAAACTAGGGGAAACATAAAAGATTATTATCAGGGACAAAAACAGAATTAAAATCTAGTCTCATAATTCCAAGTCTTCATTCCCTCAAAATCCTTATTACACCAGAGGCATTAGACATGAAGGATTCCCTCTTACAGAAGCATTCTCTCTCAAAGTGTGTTCTTTCATCATCAATTTTGCTATTTGCATGGAAACTTGTACGACGGAGGAGCTCAGTTCTCCCCACTTTATGTAGAGGTGCTATCCTGATGGGCAGTCCATCCAGCTGTGTACTGGACCTTAAGTCAGGATGCCCCATGAGCATCTCCAACTTGTATGTCCAAAATAGAAATCATTGCCATTTCCACCCCCGATCCTGTCCCTCTTTCTGCATTTTCTCATTCCATACTGCTTTTCCTTCAGTCACCCACCTTTTCTTCTACCTCAACCCCATTAACCAGAACACCCGATGCATTTAATTTCTCAACTATCCTTCAGATTACTCCCAGTCACCCCCAAATCACCCCCATTACTTTTGCTTTTGAGACAGATGAAATCTGTGTTCTCGCAGTAAGTCCTGACTGTTCCGTCATGCGATAGGCCAATGTCTTCTTACCCCTCCTCCACTGTCCTCACTGGCAGCCTACGTGGAGATCTGTAACTTGGTTCCATTAAATCCTCCAATGACAAGTCCCCAACATTTGCATGAAAAGTTAAGCTTAAGCACAGTACCCTAGTCTCTTCATGATGTGGCGCTTGCCTATCTCTTGGATATCATCATTCAGAATGTTCCACCATGTTCCCTGTGATCCAGCTATACCAAATGACTTGCTGGTCCTCAGCTGTTGATCTAGCCCTCCCTCACCTCTGACATCGTTTCCATCCCCTGACTTCTTCTGTTCCTCTAACCCACCAGGATGTGTACTTGATTACGGCCTTTGCACTGTCTGGGACCCTTTTCATGCAGGTATTTGCATGGCTAATTCCATTTCTTTCTTCAAGACTGCTAAAATGTCACCTTCTCAGTGAGGTTTGCCCTGGCTGCTCTAATTAAATGTCCATACTGGTGCTATCGCTGTCACTCCAGATCCTCCTAACTTCCTCATTTCCTTTCCATATCACCTTTGAACAGGCTGTATACTTAACCTGTAACTTCATTGCTTACTAACTGTGCCCCTCTGCCTCACCCTCACCCCTGCCTTTAGAATCTGAGTCAGGAGGAAAGGGTTTTTATCTCATTAAGTTCACTGATGGACCCAAGATTTAAAACAGTGCCTGGCAAATAGGAAGTGCCCATACATTTTTTTGTGGAATATTGAATTGTAAGTGTACATGCCATTTTATATCTTTATGCCCTAAGTCTGAAATCACCTAATGTTTCCTATTCACTTTTGTCTACACTCTCTGACTTCAAACATTTCTTGTTTACCTATTGGTCTCCTCTATTTGTTCAATCTGATGCTGTCTTTATGTGCCTCTTATCTTTTAAGGCCAATAATTAAAGGATACTTTGTAAGTGTTTGTTGAACTCAACTGGCCTGAACAATGCATTCCAATAAAAAATCAGCAAAAAAACTCTACCTAATAGGTCTTTCTTCCCGAGAGTTCAAAAGATCGTCATATAGCCACCTAAACACATGGACCAGGTATAAACCCACCATAGTCAAACAGAAGAGCTAATTTCAGAGCCATGATACCTTGGTTCCATTAACCCTTTTGCTTAAAGTGGGAGGTACTGTTGTTCAATTTGGATAAGTGGTTGTCAGAGAATAATTTTATCAAGCCATTTTACCGGGATTTCAGAAAATACAATTTGGTCTTGAAATAACTGGTCTCAGACCAGATGGTTAGTGCATTCAGATTTTTAGAAGTGGGGATGCTTTCTGACTAAAAATAAATTAGGGGAAAGAGAGAGTAGAATCATCATTACATGCTTACTTACTTATATGAAGGACATTGTGGCAGAAATCGTACATTTTATCCTTACAATAAACTTATTAGGTACAATCTACATTTTACAAGTAAGTAAGCTGAGGTTCATTGAATTAACATTTCTAAAGTCACCCCGCAAGCAAGTGGCATGACTAGAATTTGATCCAAATCCCTTCTGACATTTTATTTTGATATGTGGAGATCAAACACCCAGCCTTGCACATGCTACAACAGTGCTCTGATGCTGGGCTACTCCTCCAGCACAATCCAAATCCCTTATGGCCACAAATCCCAAGCCCTTCAACCAGGAGAGTGCTGTCTGCCCTCCTTCCCTGTGGTTGTTATATTTCCAGACTCATTCACACATCCATTTTATTATCTTTGCATCTTTGGTGTTTGGGGTCTTATGACCCCAAGCACAATCTGGCATGTTTTCGCAGCTCACTCATTCTTTTAAAGTTCAGACCCTATATTAGTATAGAATCTAATACAATTTAGTGCAGACCTGTGAATGCCACAAGGTGTCACACAATGCCAACCACAGGCTGGCTTTGCAGTGGTGTCTCTTTCAATGACCTACCTAAAAAGTCCCCACCCATAAATTTCAGTGTGGGCTGATTGGCTGGCTGACACTGGGCATTGATTATGAAGGGCAGTTCAGACATCCTGAATTTATGCATTTTCTGCTCAATAATTTCTAATTTTCTAGGCAAAAACATAACATTAAAAAAATAGATAAATAAAACAAAAAAACAAGGTAGCAGGCAGCCAGGGAAGTAGGAGGGGTGAAGCAAAATGGAATATATAACTTATGAACAGCCAGAGCTTATACCATGCCGTGCCTCAGGACTGAACAAAGAACAATCTAGTTAGAAGCAAAAAAAGGACAAATCATGTCATCATTTATGGAGGACTGGTGTGGAACAACACACTTGCTAAGGTACTCAGAAGTCTATTCAACTGCAAACCAGTACCCCATTCTATTATGGGCCATTGCTGCCATGACCAACAAGTTGAAGGGCAAAGGAGTGAGGGGCTGTCTCATGGAACAAGAGTTCACATTCCAAGAATGATTACTTGAGCCACCGACTTAATTTGGATCAGAGAAAGCATCTGTGAAGACTTTTAGTAATCCAGGGCCTTGGCTAAGTAGAAATGTAAAGATGGCAATCACCTGACTCCCAAGGTCAAAAGTAAAAAACATATGCTCTGGCGGAGGAGGGGCATGTTTCCAGAGGCTTCACCTCTGGAGCCTGCTGGATACTCTGAGGACAAGAGTGAGCACACTCAGTCTATAAAGAGAGCAATCAATCTGTTGAACTACTGGGTACTGCCATGGTCTCTAGTTTGACATCCCATCATTTGTCTCTGTCGCCAGTGAACTTTGGAATAAGATGTTCATCCAATTTTACAACTAGGAGAGGCCTAAGAGATTTATCTAATCCACCCCCTCATTGTACTGATGAAAGTTCTGAGACATAGATAGATATAGGGATTTCAATTTTTCAACTTTTTTTAGAACATGAAGTACAGAAAACATTCTGGATTGTTCGGAATAGTGCTGAATCTGCATGACCTGCCTGGTTGTACCCATGAGGATACCTGTATCTGTCAGAACATGCGTTCCCAAGTGGGATTTGGAAAAAATATGATCACCTTATGGCTCAGAAAATAATGTTCCAAAAAATAAAATGTTCAGAAAATCTGCTTTCACTTTTGCATCCATGTTAAGGTACACAAGCTGGTGAAGGAAGAGAATAGAAACATGTTCTGCTTCTTTTCTTTTCTCCTTTTTTAAGCTTTCATAAAAATATGTGTTTTGAAGAAGAGTCTGAATATCTGGAGGTTCCCCTGAAGCTAACATTGATAAAAGTAACAATAGGAAGAAATGCAGAGAGTGAAGAGGGAAAAGAGGTACATGGATAGGGAACATGTGAATTTGAATTTAGCAGGTCACAGAATTTTCATGAATAGTACAGGCTCTTTGAGGGCTAC
>JAJEJO010002437.1:121298-132597 GCA_020662805.1 Glaucomys volans
AGCATCTAGAACCCCAAGGAAGAATAAATGCATGGAGGGAGCTGCAGAGTACCATCTCTTTCCTCCTAGAAGGTTCTCTTCCAGACCAGAGTAGAACAGAGTTTCTCAGAGCCTACCTCTAGGGTCAGATCCCAGGGGAGTTAGCAAGAAAGAAATGAAAAAGAAGAAAGGAGACCTCTGTGTAAAGGAAGTGAAATCCACCTGCACCTTTAAAGAGAGTAGAATAGTGATTCTTTGTATGAGGTACAGGACTTTGTTTACACTAAAAATAGAAACATGCAAAACGAATTGCAGGCAGGTTGCCTTTCTCCTTCCTTATTCCTCCTTTCCTTCATTAGCAATGAACTATGCAAACATCCTGATCTCAAAAGGACATTAAATATTGGTTTGGTAGAGTCTTAACATCCAAGAACAACCAGAAGTGTTTACAAAGGGTGGCTGAGGAAGTCCTAACTCTAAAAGCATTGTAAGTTTAGTACTCTCTCTTAAACAAAAAGCAACCAGAACCTCTAAATACTTCCTAAGCTAAATAATAAAACATTACTTGATCCTAAAATTTAAGCAGTGGTTTGGAGACATTTCTTCAAATTATTAGCACTTCTTTAAATCATAAGAGATAAAAGTTTGATGCTGGTTAAGGAAAGATCTTTTTGTTTAAGCATTCCCTTCTTTTCCTGTGTACACGAATAAAACAGGATGTGTGTTAATAGGACCTCTTCGGATACTGAGCTTGCTCAGCACTTAAATTTTGTGCCCTGGGAGTACCTTTCAGCCATCGAGCTGTTAAATCTGTCATGTGTCTTCTGCTTATTTTTCAAGTGAATGTTACCTCCTCCATTTTACTGAAAGTCATGGAAACTGATGTTATGTCACCAAAGGAGCTGAGAAAAGACTGAAGCTGGAGAGCTAACAAATCTGACTTTGTACTTTCAGCTACTGCCTAGGTGTCACTTGTCCCCATCCCCACATTCCTCTTTTTAAGAGAGCAACTGGCATTTGAGTTCCTATTTATTTTGTATTTCTCATCCCCATTAGAAGTTCAATATGAGCGCAGGGAAACTTTGGCTCTTTTGGTATGTGTGTGAGTGTGCTATGTTTAGTGTGGACTAAATGATAGTTTTTGGTGTGTACATGTTTCATGTTTCTCCCCCAGTAGCCAGATTATTAGCTACTTAGAAAGCAACCCTGTGTACTTATCTTCAAAATCCAAATATGTAGCAAAATGATCACTGCAGAGCAAGATTTGAATGGATTGCTCTTTTTAAAAAATAAATGAGCCGGCTGCAGTGGTGCATGCCTGTGATTCCAGCAGCTTGGAGGATTGTGAGTTCAAAGTCAGCCTCAGCAAAAGTGAGGCGCTAAGCAACTAATACAAAAAAGGACCGGGGGTGTGGCTCAGTGGTTGAGTGTCCCTGAGTTCAATCCCCAGTAACCACAACCTCCCCCCCAAAAAAATAAAAGCTTTTTTTTTTTTTTCCGGTCTCTGATTGAACATGCTTGGAAGCTCCAGTTCCAGCAAATCCTAGAAAATGATGTTCCGTGTTGACAAATCAATTCACTGTTGTTTGATTCAGAAGCTGATCTGTTTACACGCTGGGTGTGTGCTCAAATTTAACAGATACTTACAGTTGTATATTTGGGCCTCAATGCATTCAGTATGCATTATGTCAGTCTTTTCTTTCTGATCCCTCCAGGACAGAACATTATTCCATTCAGTGAGCAACAGCTGCATGGATTGCAACCCTGCGGAGAAGAAGATTTTCATGGCCAGATGTGACCCTCTGTCTGAGACTCAGCAGTGGATTTTTGAACACATTAACATGACTGTTTTAGAAAAATTTAGCCACCATGCCAGCTCCTAGGAAGAAAGAAAGAATGATTACCTGCAGATTGTGAACTAAATTTTAGCCGGCATCTGGGTCAAAGGAGTCAGGAATAACATTTCCTAGATCCAGGAAGCCTGGTTTAAAGATTTGTAAATGCCATGTCAAAGTAGGTTGTCCTGAAGAACTTCCTGCATCTGAAGAACTTGGCTGAGAACCTCACCAGCTGCTTCTGAGAACTCAAGACTAGCAGTTCCCTTGCTGGCCAAGGGTGAAGATTATTTAGGGACTTTTCAAAACAACTGCTGAGTTAATAAATCCTAGCATTTCTCAGGTCAAATCCTGCAGTAGTGAGTAGCTATGAATGGATCCTATTAATCTGGTGGGAGGGGGGTGGAAACAGAGTGCATGACTGCTCTGACAACCTGAGGATACCACAGGTTTAGAACTAGCCACACTTAAGGGGTGAGCTGTACTCTTTGGTGCCATTCTCTAACTAAGAATGGGTTAAGCAGGTTTAACCCTTAAAAGTGCTGCAGATGATTTTAGAGTGCTCATACCATTCTGTTTTCTTTTGTTTTATTTTTAAACAAGGGTGCAACATTTACTATGACTTAAATTACATAATGAAATGGACTTCCAGTGTTCCCATGTTTTCATTTGCACTTTCCCATCTTCCTTGTAGAGCAGAAGTCACTTATTGTTCATAAAAGTTCATGCTCCATAAATCAGCTGAAGTTCTACTCAGTGCCCTTGTTATGAATCCAGTTAAGAACAGAAATAAAAACAAACAAACAAAAAAACTATGCTACCAAGTTACTCCAAAGAAAGATATCACAGAAGCAGCAAACCATAAAAAGATTATGGAGATTTCTCTAGGAAATCTATTTTTACTTTTCTATTATTTTTAGAATTTTTAAAGTCTGATGTTTGTCCAGTCATACTTTTTATTAAGGAAGGAAATGGAGTGAGGTTGATGTAATTTGTTTAGGAGATTCTTAAACCCAAATAAATCTACACTCCAAGTGACATGTAAAAATGGCTTGGTTTACTTCAATTCTATTTAATCAGTGCCGGGAACTTAGAAGTGGTTTAATTTAATTATTTTGGGGGGATTTTTTGTTTGTTTGCTTCATATTGTTGATATTAATGATGTTGCTGTTTCATTTGGAAGCCCATATAAAAAGATACCATTAATAAAGTGCTTCTGACACCATTTTCTGTTAATGGGGCAATATTTCAGAGGTCAAGAAGGAATAATTTTAAAAAAATGAAATGGAATATTTAATCCTTAAAAGAATGCTTAACTTTTCAATAATGATGGATTTGGGAGAGAATATACAGGTATCAAGATGGCTCTGTAGAGGAAAGAATCACATTTATTTACACATTTCTCAAGTTTTGTCAGGTCAAGAATGTTTTTTACTTTGCCTTTGTTGATTTTCTTTTAACCTGGTTTTTCTGTTCACAAAAAAAAAATATATATATATATATATATATATGTATGTATATGTATATACATACATATATATATATATTCTCTTAGATATGGATCACTGAATTTTAGAACAAGGAAGACTCCTGAGATCTAATCCCTTTGTTATTTTTAGAATAATATCAAAAGCTGGGCTGGGGATATAGCTCATTTGGTAGAGTGCTTGCCTCCCAAGCACAAGGCCCTGGGTTCAATCCCCAGCACTGCAAAAAAAAAAAAAAAAGTAATAATAATAATAATATCAAAAGCTCAGAGAGGTCCAACTCCTGGCAGGGCCGACAGGTCTTCTGACCTTTATTCCCATGTATTTGTCTCCTATTCTTTGTTGTCTCACTCTGTGGCCCAAGGTGGTTCTGATTATCTCCAATTAACTTGAAATTTCTAGTTACTAGATAAGAATGCTATGCTTCTCTGGGGAATCCCACAAAGTAGCCTTCATCTTCAGAATCTTTAATATATGAAACCTCTTCTTATAAATGTTCATGATTTTATTCTCTCCTCAAAATCTAATCAAAATGTCCAGTCGAACTGCTCTGCTAACAGTTGGGGAAGAGTTATTTCATTATCTTCACTGACTTTCCAAGCATTCTTTTGAAGAGCTATTCTTTTTAAACCAACGGTCACAGATATTTTGTATAGGTCAAGAGATCTTGAAGCATTCAAGATGCATAGAAGAGAAAATCAATAGTGAGAAATTAACCTGGGTGTTGAATACTTCTAAAGAGTGAGTGAAGATTCATCTCAAGTGTTCAGAGGGCCAGCTGGCTCTAGAATTAGAGGAACCTATAAAAATTCACATTATGTCATTAAACAGTTGACTGCTATTTACAGTTGTACCAAAGAGACAACCTGGGGTTCTGTACTCTGGGAAGCCCAGATGTGCAATGATCTCTTAGGATGCTATCCTCCTGATTTGCTAACTGGGCACTATCCTTTGAGAAAACCAGAATATGTATCATCTTAGTGTGGCACACAGTGATCAACAAAGATTGGTCTATGAGTGAAAGAATGTAATGTAAGAAATTAACAACCTGTTTAAATGAAGGCAAGCTTGAGACATTAAATTCAAAATTGGAACTGCAAACTGTCAAGCAATCATTAAATATGTGCACACAGGGAACATATATTAGAATAAACTGAAACCTCGAGAATCTACCCCTAAGCAAAAGGGCACAGTACAGTAGCCAATAAGCACATTGAAGGAGGCATTTCTGATGCCACTGAAGGCTAAGACTATGTGCTTTAGATACCACTACAACCATTCTGTAAAGCATAAAAATCCATGCTTGCATTTTTTATTGACACAGGAGACTGAACAGTCCTCAAAAGACTTTCATTCCTGCAAATGACGTGTTTTGAAAATTGGATAGTAGAGTGCATACCTATCCTATTATCAGAATGGGAAGAAAAACATCATAAAGTTAATCTGGCCATAGAAACTGCGACTTCTCCATAATAAAATATAATTTTGCCAGAAGCTAGAAAATAATTTTTTTAAATCCTTCTTATGTATTTACAGAGAAAAAGCTATGCTGTAAAACAATTGTGAACGAATTGTGGGATTTATACTTTTTCCAGGGCTGGATTAATACCATGGCAATAATAATGTTTTGGCTTCTATGTCTACTGTTATTTAGTTAAAAAATATTACTATGCTCACAAGACTGTTTTTAAATGTATTCACCATATCAGAAGCCTCAGTGAATAATGCAAGTTCCAGGATTATTTTGTGAATTGATAACATAGAACTTTATACAATAAATGAATAACACATAATGCAAATGAACTTGCAGTCAATGGGAAAAAAGTGTTAGGTCATTCTTTTCACATTTCTTGCAATGCCAATTGCTAATACTCGACACCATTTTCTTTAGTGGCAATAACATGTTTTAGAAAACGGTAAACGTCAAAATACAAGTAAACAAATATCTATGCTGCTTGCTTTCACACGAAAAACTTGTTTCAATTCTTTTATAACTATCTCCATAAAGAAACAGCAAAAAGTCATCTTTTATTAGACCAACACTATAAAGTTCATGGCTGACCCTCCAAAAGCACAATGATGCTTTGATTACAGAACTGGCTGTCCACCAGTAATAGGTGGCCACGCCTGTCACGGGGTGACATTCATGGCCTAGGACTTTGCACACCTGAGGACTCAGAAGAAAGTTGATGGCAAGGCTATGCCAGATCTGCTTTTAGCTTCCTGTCTTTCAATATTACAGAATCTCCCAGGGGTAGGTGGTTTCCCTGTCCCTTCCCTGGGGAGGAGTGCTAAGTTATATATTTTCAGAATTTAAAGCTATCCTAACAATATGACATTGTGAACTTTGATTTATCCCCAGGGACCCACTTAATAAAATTTCTTTAGGCTTCTTACCCCAGCAGGAATTTAAGGCTATAATACACTTACACAAACAAATGCTGGAATAAAGGCATCTTATAAAAACCATAAGAAGGAACACTTCAAAGGGACATTTTCAAACGATTCCTTACGATCCTGGAAGTAAATATGAATGAAGAAGGGTAACCTGGGTCTCTAGATGTGGGTGTGTATAAATGTCCCCATTCACCTCATCCACAAACTCTACCCTGCCATCATCACTCTCAGACAACACCACTAGCTGTAATTACTCTCCATGTGTGAAACTGCGGCTAAGAACATTGAAGCGTGACCAGTGGCCAGTCCTTCCCACACGGCTGACATCGGATGATTGCTCTTTGATTTATGTCTCCAGCATTTGCTTGCAGAACTGGGAGCTTTTCGCAACTCTATTTGGTACACTCGACTTTGGCCTGAAGCTTTCATTCAGTCACTCATCTCTGCACTTGACAGACCAGACCAGTGTGTCTGGTACTGTAGCCTCTCAGCAACAGTGGCTCAGGCACATGTTTGATACCTCACTTCAGAGAAACCTGGAAACCTTTCTTGCATCTCCGGCCTGAAGCTGCCCCTTCAGCTCAGTGCACAATAGCTTCCTGGGGTTTCCACAGTCCTCCACTCTCTGCATCTCCTCAGTGCCAGGACGTGAAACTACAGAATGGCGATGTCTCAGAATCTCAGTGTTCATGATTTTATTTGACCATCATTCACTTTGGGGTGGGGGCTTTTTATAACTAAGTCTTGGTTTGTGCCTATTGTCCTGTGCAATTACTAACAGTGCCCCCTTTGACTCTTGAGTGTCCTGATTTGGATAACGCGTTATATGCTCTCCCTATTTGTAATCTGTCTTCCTGTTTACTTCATGATTTCTCTATGAAAAGTTAAAGCACCATTTGCATATCAATGCCTATAGGAAATCAGCTAGACTCACCCCCTCCCTTCAAACAGGATCAAACTAAAACCAGTTTATCAATGACTATTGCATTCACATTGTTCTTTACTAGTTGCTGCATGGAGTTTTTTTTAAATGGGAAGTTCTTACATCCACCCAAATCTTGTTGCTGAGTTAAGACAATTGCAAATTAAATGGCCTTTTTTTTTTTCATATTTTGAAAAATTTACTCCCATCTCAAAATAAAACAAAAAGGGCTGGGGATGGGTCTTGGTGAGTAAGCACCCCGGGGTTCAATCCCTGGTACCAAAAAAAAAAAAATTTACTTGAAATCAATTAAGTCATTTATTTTACACTTCCCAAGCTATAAACAGTATATTTTCAACCTGGCCAATAACCCCTTTATTAATTCTAAATATTATGATATTATGATGATACATTTTCTAATTCATTACTTTTGTGTTTCAAAGGAATTTTATATTTATCATCTTATTCTGCCTATAACTACCTCTGTAGTAGATAATATTACCATCCTTATGAAGGAATGGAGAGACTCAGAGCATAGAGGAGTGGTGTGCAAGGTCAAGGTCACATAGCAAATTAGCAGAGTCAGCACCAGAATTCAGGCCTTCTGGAACTTAGTTCTGTGCGCCTTCCTTTCTCAGTGACTGCATACCTCACTATAAGGTCATTTATCCACAGCAAAATCAAATATGAAGTGTATTGAGTTATTTTCAAATTAGCATGATCACTTATTCCTCCAACACTTTGGTTTTTAACCCCTTAATTATGTTTGTTCTTCTCTGCACCTGTGTTTTTGTTGGTTTTCCCACAAGCTTATTAAAGTAAGAACACCAGACTGAATCCAAGATTAATCCCTCTTAATGAGATTTCCAGGGTACTTTTAAGAAAGAAGTGATCAACGAAAGCTATTTGTATAGTTGGAGATGATAAATCCTAAAGCAAATATGTGTGCTGTGTGACTGTAATGAGTCCAGTCCTCAGGGATAAAAACAGCCACTAAGCAAAGATTTTGCATTTATTTTTCAGTAAGCCTCCAAATTGACCTTCTTTTCATATTCTCATTTCAGAAAAGTTCTGTCAGGTGCATCTCTGAGACATTTGAGACCTGTGTACACTGATGTGAGTTCTCTCTGTGGCAGTTTTTCTCTTCTGAGAGTACTTGTTAAACATGTAGATGACCAGATATATTAGTCTGTTCACACTGTTAAACAACCTGCCACAAACTAGGTCACTTACAGACAATAGTAATTTATTTCTCATAATTCTTGAGGCTGAAAAATCCAAGACCAAAGGAACAGGTGGAATTAGGATCTGATAAGGGCCTAATCTCTGGCTTATACACAGTGTCCTCTTGCTTTGTGACCTCACTGGCAAGGGAAATTAATGGGATCTCAATTAGAAGAGCACAAATGCAATTACAGAGTCTCTGCCTTCATGACCTGGTAGGCTTCCAAAGACCCACCTCCTCATACCATCATCTAAGTCATTAGGATCTCAATATATGAAATTGAGGGAGATAAAAATATTCAAATATAGTACTAGGTTCTACCCTACATCCATTAAATGAGAATTTCTGGGTAAGGCTACTAGATACAGATAATTCTACAATCAAAGAGATAATAAATTACTTTGTGCTCCAGCTTGCTTGAAAATATAGACAGCAGATGTCCAAAAGAATGGTCAATTGTAATCCAAAGCTAAATTTACACTGAGAGAAACAAGTCTGAGAACATTTTATTTCAAAACTCCTCTACATTATATCAGGTCAGCAGTATTAAACTTTAGCATTTAAGCACCTTGGGGAATTATTAAAAAGCAAGCTGCAGGACTGCACCCTCTGACTTACTGATTCTTTCAGTTTGGGATGGGACCTAGGATTTATATTGCAAACAAGTTTTCAGGTGACAATGAAGCTAATGGTCTGGAGCCCACACTTTGGAAAGCAATTGGCTTGGACCATTTTGAAAATATCTTTTTAAAGATGATTTTGCTGATGTTGAATATGTTTAGAAAGCATTAATATCATGTAAACACTATGTATTGAAAATGATAAACCCCAATCCACTGAAAATTTAAAATGAACATAATTCAACCTAGTAAGTATTTATAGCCAGAAGGCTTTCCTGCCATAAAACTGATTTTAAAACAGGATCACAGAGCTGGAAGAACAAGAATAGGCAGCATATGGTTTGAATGTGAGGTGCTCCCAAAAAGCTCATGTGTGAGACAATGCTAGAACTTTCAGAGGTTAAATTAGATTGAGAGTTGTAATCTACTTAGTGGATTAATCCACTGATATGGGTGAACTGGGTGGTAACTGTAGGTAAATAGGGTGTAACTGGAGGAGGTAGGTCACTGTGGGTGTGCCTTTGGGATTTATATTTTATCCTTGAGGAGCAGAGCTCTCTCTGCTTCCTGGTTACATGTCCTGAGCTGCTTTTCTCCATCATACCCTTCCATCATGATGTTCTTTCTGCCTCACTTTGGGGCCCAGATCTATGGAGTCTGCGGACCATTGACTGAACCTCTGAAACTGGGAGTCAAAATAAACTTTTCCCCCTCCACATTGTTCTTGTCAGGTCTTTTGTCACAGTGGTGAAAAAGTTAACTAAAGCAAGCAATATTATGGTATCACTTAAATTTCCCAAAGTAATTCTCAATGAATAGGTCAAGCCCCTTACCTTAAATGCCTGACGTTAAACATTACATTAATAATTTAAGCCGGGCGTGGTGGCGCACGCCTGTAATCCAAGTGACTTGGGAGGCTGAGTCAGGAGGGTCACGAGTTCAAAGCCAGCCTCAGCAACTTAGCAAGGCCCTAAGCAACTCAGTGAGTTCCTGTCTCTAAATAAAATACAAAATAGGGCTGGGGATGTGGCTCAGTGGCCGAGTTTCCCTGAGTTCAATCCCTGGTTCCAAAAAAAAAAAAATCTTTAAAAAAAAATAATAATTTAATTATTACTGTCCCTCCCTCTGAAATGTCAATGAACGTTATACTATTACAGAACAGTACTAAAAATCAAAAAAGGCATGACTCATTTAAATAATTTACTTAATAATATTTTCTGGCCTCTCAGTCTTTCTACTCCAGACCATACTGATACTCAAATTCTGTCCTGAGAAAAGAAACATTAATTTCTTGTGGCAAATACCTGGCCAAGTTCACTTCAAATACATAGTATAGATAAGACTGACCTAAGGTTCCCCC
This sequence comes from Glaucomys volans, assembly GCA_020662805.1. Lineage (NCBI taxonomy): Eukaryota > Metazoa > Chordata > Mammalia > Rodentia > Sciuridae > Glaucomys > Glaucomys volans. The sequence continues at coordinate 131,124 of JAJEJO010002437.1, forward strand.
ATTTAAAAAAAATTTTTTGTTCTCTTTAGTTATCCAAGACACGAGAATGTATTTGACATATCACACATACAGGGGTATAACTTCCCATTCTTGTGGTTGTACATTGATGGGGGGTTACACTGGTCATGTTTTCACCTATGAACATAGGAAAGTTATGTGGGATTCATTCTATCTTCTTTCCTATCCCATCTCCTCTCCCTTCCTTTCATTCCCCTTTGTCTAATCCAATGTGGTTCTCCATTTTTAAAAAGTGCTGCAAGTTTAATTAAAATTCATTTAAGTGTAACAATATCTAACTCTGTTCAACTCAGTTCAGTGACTTTATTAGAAATAGTTGCACAAAGAAAAGATGAACTCTGAATTTCTATGTGTTAGAACTGTGATTCTCTTAGATTTGTAACTTTCTTTTCATTGAAAATAAATACTAAGATATTCTTTGAAAGTTATTTCTACCTATCCCTGTCTTCAAAAATAAAGATTAATTTAAAATAATTTTTTCATTTCAGTTCATTTAAACTTCAGCCTGTATTGGTACACTGAGTAAATTCTCCACATTATCTTCCTTCAATTTTTTTTGTTATTATTGTGTATACTAACTATGCATTAAAGAATGAATGGGAAAAGATGTTTCACTTTACTGGTTTGCTAGTCAAATTTCTATCACTAATGGTTAGTTATGGCATGTGTAAGTGTACTTATGTGCCAATAATCCAAGACGGGTGATTTCAAATTTTATGGTGAAAAAAAATTTAAAAACACAGCAGATGCAAAAACTCCTTTCAGGATCAAAATCTAAGCATTGCATCTCAAATCAAAAGGATAAACTTCTGTTATCAGGACTTTCAATGCTTGTTAAAGACAGAACCCCCCCCCCCCAAAAAAAAATTGAAGTACTATCCAATACTCCCCATCCTAGTAAAGAAGGATTAAGGAAGGTGGGGAAGGGTCTGGGAGGTGGGGATGGGAGAGAGAGAAAGGAACAGCCATGCTTCATTTTCCTTAAGACGATTTTTTTTCATGTTCTAGAGAAAGCAGCAGGGAAGTGTCGGAGTGACTGAGATGTCAAAGAAATAATATCACAAAAGAAATGCTGCACTTGAAGCAAGAAGCCGCTTCTCATTAATGTCTACCCGCTAGCCAATGGTGAGGGTCAGGCGCACACATTCTCCAAAACTGCTTTCAGTCGGCAGATGAGGACTTATAAAGAGTGGGAACTAAAACAAGTATTAAATAACAATGCAGACTCAGTCACGGAAATGTTTAAAATAAAACAATCTCTGGGGCAATTCATCTGGATAATAAATGCCTCCGCTTGAGAAGGGACGTGGAGTTGAGGTTCTTTTATTGCGAACGACAGGAAGGACTTAACTGGAGGAGAGCTAATGACCTTGTTTCTACATTCCTCAGACATCAGTCGGCTGCCAGAAAACCCCTGTGGGGTCCAGGGTTAAAAATGGCCAGGGAGAAAGGCTAC
>JAJEJO010002437.1:132697-157377 GCA_020662805.1 Glaucomys volans
CTTCCTTGGTGGCTGCTCTAAAAAGGTTGATGGATATCTCCGCCCAGTGCGCATTCAGCAGTGCGGGCTCCAGGGCTGAGCCCCTGAGAAGCATGCTGCAGGGTCTTCCAGGAATCATTGCTCTTTGCTTATTTGTTTTAAAAATCTCCCTTATTTCTGTCAACCATCAGAAGTCCATCAAGAAAGTTAAGATATCAGAGAAGGGAAATTCTTTTGGTGACTTGAGGAAGTAGAAAATCTATCTTGTTGCATTAAAGAGAAAAATTAGAACAGCAAAATCCCCAGTCTTCTTCCCTCGCACACCCATCGTGCTTTGTGTCTCTTCTCCAAATCCAGGATGAACTGTTTCAGGTAATGTCAGCAGTTAGTATTTCTATCCTGAATACTCAACTGCTACAAGAGTGAGGCTTTGCATTAGACCCAAAGGTTTAAAGAGCTAGGGAAAAAATGTCTTGTTAGTTGTCAAAAATAACTGCTACAGCCCTGCTTTCCCATTTGAAGTTGGGCAGATACTTAATCCTTTTAAGCCTTCCTTTCAGTATTACTGGAAAAACATGATAATGAACGTGAAATTGTTGTGTAACTTGCAAACCAAAATGTAAATGAAAGCCGTTAGTATGTAAGGGAACCCTGTCCTCTACCACTTTACAGCCTAACAAAGTGATTCCAACAAGGACCACATAATTTGTTGTGTAAATCGCATAATTTTTGAGAGTGAAAAGATGTTAATAATGATGGAGGAGCCTGCCAGGGATGCACACGTGTAATCCCAGCTACTTGGGAGCTGAGACAAAAAGATGGCAAATTAGGAGCCAATCTGGGCAACTCAGCAAGACCCTGACTCAAAACAAAATTATTTAAAAGGGGGAGGGGCAGGCAACTGGAGATATACTTCCTTGACAGAACACTTGCCTAGTGCACTTGAGGCTTTCTGTTTAATCCCTAGGACTGCAAATAAAGAAATAAATAAGAAGATAAAACATGAAAACCAGGATTGGGAAACTGGTACACATGGTCATCTTCATCTTAAAAACAATGAACAAAGATTCATGAATGAGAAAGAATATTAAAATAGAATCCACATGGACAACATTTAGGGGTACACAAAATGGATTTGGGTTTGAGTACTTGGATTCTTATTGGAAAGTTCTTTGAAATCAAGGATGTGGCTTCATTTTGCTATTTCTAACATTGATCATAAATCTTAATCTATAATAGAATTGTTCATACATTAACATGGTTAGATTACAATATCTAAGCTATTCACTGCTTGAAAATGTCCCTTTATTCATCATTTTAGAGGTAAGAAAATAACACCACAATAACCAGTTTAATTTAGAATAAAAAGCTGACAAAGAAGATACTTTGGGAAGGAAATAGTCTTCTACTCTGATATTCAGTTACATAACTTAATTAAAAAGTAAAGAAAATGAAGATCTTATAAAGCAATTGCACTATTAAATACTTTCCACAATATTAAAATTATTTTGTAATTTGTTTTATGTCTATTGCCAATAAAACTATGTTTCACTTGGTGAATGAAGATTTTAAAAAGAGACTGTTGTCATGCAATTTAGCAATAAAACAAAATAGTGAAGAAGATATTGGTTTTTTATTGCTAATTTACTTACGTTTGTTTTGCCAATGGTAATTCCTCCATCAAAGTGCGGTAATAATGCCTGATAAACTTACCTGATAAATATGCCCCATGTTCAGAATGTGGAATGAGCTGTTTGTTCAATTTTACTGCATCCTAAGGCAAAAGAAATTGGGAAAAGGCTGCTATGAAATGAAGCTATTTTCTACAGTTCGTTCCTGATAAGATGTATTGCAGGCCTAGCAAAAATGAGACAATGAATCATCTTATTTATAACCAAACAAACCAATCAAAATGAAACAAACAAAAAACTCATACAAAAGACTCAGGTTCCAAAATGGTATCCCAACTACAGACCTACAGAGAAAGAAATCAGTTAATCTAAAATTTGTGCATATTAGATGCTTGAAACTATTTTCGTGTGTTGAACGGAGTTTTATTCAGTCATAGAGAAGAACAAAATTATATCATTTGCAGGAAAATAGATGGAACTGGAGGCCATAATTTTGAATGAAAAAAGTTAGACTCAGAAAAAAGTACCAGATGTTTTCTCTCATATGCAGAAGCTAGAAGGAAAAAAATAAAAGTGAGGAACTCCACAAAATTAGAAGGGAGACCAATAGGGTAGAGAAAAGGGATCAGGGGAGGGAGAATAAGAAGGCAGGGGAGGTATTTTGAAGCAAAATTGACCAAATTATGTTTTTATGTATGTGCAAATATATCACAACCTTCCATTCTGTATAATTAATATGTACCAATAAAAAGTTATTTTTTTTATTGAATGGAGGGATAGATGGCAGGAATAATTCTTACTTCCCTTCTCCTTGTTTCCCATAGCTGGGCCTTGGAAATGGAAAGCAGACAGAGAGAAAGAAAGGAAAATGAAAGAGGAAATAAAAATGAAAGAGGGAGAAAATTAATAGAAATGGAAATCCCCATCCTAAAGCATAAGGAATTCAACTTAACTGTGTGTTTTGATGGATGTGGTACTTAATTTTAAAATTGTTGCTTCAAAGAAAAAATTGAGGCAAGCAAAATAAGTACCCCACTGGGAAGTGGGAAGTGGGCAAGGAAAAAGGTCTTCAAAAAAGAGCACAAATCCTTGTCTACGTGGAACCTCTACTGACTCCTCACCTCTTCCACGTCGCTCCCCATTGGAGACAGTACAGGTCATAGAAGGACTCCCCTCTTCTGTCCCTGTCGTGCTGATTCTTTACCCCATTCTCACCGTACATAGTAAGAATGTTCACTAGGGATTGTCAGTAGTTAGAGAAAGGAATTTGAGGGGGAAAAAAAAGGAGAAAACTCCAAGATAAGGTAGGAAGGAAGACTGCAAGTATATGGAATCCCTATTTGGTTCATGGAAATGGCAAATATAAGATGTTAAACTGAGTCACTTGAGAGAGACATTCATCTTAATATTCAGAATCTCAGAAAAGCCAAGGCAGGAGGGCCCCACTGTGTAATAGTTTTAGGATCCTTCACTGTGGATGGAACAACTACTAATCCCTTCCCAGAGAGCCCTGGGCTACCAGAAGCTCAGTGAGAGGAATAAACAGAGGAAGCTATGCAATTATGTTTACTCAGTAATTCCACATTTATCCATTTGTAAGCAGGAATCAGTGATTTCAAAGCTATCCAGGGTAGTGACATTGATTTCTAAAAAATAATTAAGCAGCAAGAAATGCATGAAACCGAGAAGGAGGCATGTCTAAAGCAAACACAGGGGCATCACACAAACAAAATGCTTCTGAAGTACCTGGAGAAGGCTCACTGACTGTTCTTGACCTATAAACTTTCCTTCATTTTGCTTATGCTACTGAATCACCTAAATGGAAAATAAGCAAAAGCAATGGTTGTTATTATTACTTTCTTTTCTTAATAGTGACTGTTTTGACCTGGTATAAATTAATATTCTTACACTTTAAGTCACATTGCATTTGGCCAACTGTGCTTATTCTAAATCACTGCAAGGGAATAAGCCTTACTATGCATTTAGCAAAGCTGCTTTTTGTGTTTGTTTCCAATCCCAGTGTCACCAACTCTAATTTTATAAAGTTAAGCTTTGCTATAGCTGTAGAACCACAGGAAAAAGACCTAACATCTGTAATTTAGGATATTCATTCCTAAATGGAGCTGTACTCTAATACTCCTTACAAATGGAAATTCTGTGATATTAAAAATAAAAGTCGAGGTCCAGGATGTAGGCACAGAGACAGACATCAGGCTCAGCCCAGTGCAGAGATCTGAGACCTCTGCACCTGGTACTTCAGCCCTGAGTGCTCCTGCGGGATTTCCGCAGGGGGGCAGCTGGCACTGCCCAAAAGAGTGGGCGACTTCATCGTGTGGTAAGCAGGCACAGCGGTCACTTGAGTATCCCACTCAGAGAGACTAAGTTCAGAGGTTTGGGTTCTGCCAAGCCAAGTCTCACGAGACTTCCAGGTCGGGAGGTAGGCACAGAGACAGACATCAGGCTCAGCCAGGTGCAGAGGCCTGAGACCTCTGCACCTGGTAGGTTGGACCTAAGTGCTCCCGTGGGATTTCCACATGGGGGCAGCCACCAGGAGGACCAGCCCAGAAGCCCAGACATACCCTAGACTGACCCCAGCCCGTGATCTAGTGTTACTGAAGACTAGGAGGTGAAGTATTGGAAACCTGCAGGGACACCACAGATCTATAAAGGGGATGCTACAGTACCTCAGATTCTCAGGGATAGAGGGGAAGAAACATGAACAACATGAGGAAACAGGGGAAGAAAGTGTCTCAAATAAATCTAGATGCTACAGCAACAGAATCCAATGATATCAGGGCAGAAGAAATGTCAGAAAGGGAGTTCAGAGTGTACATAGTTAGAATGATCAGAGAAGCAAACGATGTGATGAGAGAGCAAATGCAGGCAATGAATGATCGCACGAATCAACAGTTAAAAGAACAATTACAGGAAGCTAAAGATCATTTCAATAAAGAGATAGAGATTCTGAAAAGGAAAAAAAAAAAAAACAGAACTCCTGGAAATGAAGGAAACGATAAACCAAATTAAAAACTCAATAGACAGCATAAGCAACAGGTTAGATCACCTGGAAGACAGAACCTCAGACATTGAAGACAAAATATTTAATCTTGAAAACAAAGTTGACCAAACAGAGGAGATGATAAGAAGTCACAAAGTCTACAAGAATTATGGGATATCATGAAAAGACCAAATTTGAGAGTTATTGGGATTGAGGAAGGCACAGAGATACAAACCAAAGCAATGAATAATCTATTCAATGAAATAATATCAGAAAAATTCCCACATTTGGAGAATGAAAGGGAAAATCAAATGCAAGAGGCTTACAGGACACCAAACATACAAAACTACAATAGATCAACACCAAGGCACATTATAACAAAAGTACCTAACATACAAAATAAAGATAGAATTTTAAAGTCTGCAAGAGAAAAAAATCAGATTACATTCAGGGGGAAACCAATACAGTTATCGGCAGATTTCTCAACACAGAACCCTAAAAGCAAGAAGGGCCTGGAACAACATATTCCAAACCCTGAAAGAAAATGGATGCCAACCAAGAATCTTATACCCAGCGAAACTGACCTTCAGATTTCAAGATGAAATAAAATCCTTCCATGATAAATAAAAGCTAAAAGAATTTACAAATAGAAAGCCAGCACTACAGAGCATTTTAAACAAAATATTCCATGAGGAAGAAATGAAAAACAACAATGTAAGTCAGCATAAGGAGGAACTACCCTAAAGGAATAGCCAAATAAAGGAGAAACTAAGTCCAGTTAAAAATCAAAAATAAGCCAAAGTGATTGGGAATACAAATCATATCTCAATAATAATTCTGAATGTTAATGGTCTGAACTCATCACTCAAAAGACATAGACTGGCAGATTGGATTAAAAAGAAAGATCCAACAACATGCTGCCTCCAAGAGACGCATCTCATAGAAAAAGATACCCACAGACTAAAGGTGAAAGAATGGGAAAAAACATATCACACCCACAGACTCAGTAAAATAGCAGGGGTTTCCATCCTCATATCAGATAAAGTGGACTTCAAGTCAAAATTAGTTAGAAGGGATAAAGAAGGGCATTTCATACTGCTTAAGGGAAGCATAAATCAGCAAGACATAACAATCATAAATATTTATGCCCCAAACAATGGTGCATCCATGTACATCAATCAAATCCTTCTTAATTCTAGGAACCAAATAGACCAAAACACACTAATACTGGGTGACTTTAACACACCTCTCTCACTACTGGACAGATCTTCCAAGCAGAAATTGAACAAAGAAAACATTGAACTCAATAACACAATTGCTAATTTAGACTCAACAGATATATATATAGAATATTCCATCCATCAATAAGTGAATACACTTTCTTCTCAGCAGCTTATGGATCCTTCTCTAAAATAGACCATATGTTATGCCACAAAGCTACTCTTTGCAAATACAAAAACACAGAGATACTACCTTGTATTTTATCAGACCATAATGGAATGAAATTAGAAATCAATGATAAAATAAAAAACAGAAACTACTCCAACACCTGGAGATTAAATAATATGCTATTGAATGATTTATGGATAACAGAAGACATTAGGGGGAAAATAAAAAAATTCTTAGAGGTCAACAAGAACAAAGATACAACATATCAAAATCTCTTGGATACTATGAAAGCAGTGCTAAGAGGAAAATTCATTGCAAGGAGTGCATTCAATAAAAGAAAGAAAAGACAACAAATAAATGACTTCACATTACAGCTCAAAGCCCTAGAAAAAGAGGAACAGTTCATCACTAAAAGTAGAAGACAGGAAATAATTAAAATCAGAGCTGAAATCAATGAAATTGAAACAAAAGAAACAATTCAAAAAATTGACAAAACAAAAAGTTGGTTCTTTGAAAAAATAAACAAAATTGATAAACCCTTAGCCACACTAACAAAGAGAAGGAGAAAGAAAACTCAAATTACTAAAATTCAAGATGAAAACAGAAGTATGACAACAGACACTATTAAAATACAAAACATAATTAGAAGCTATTTTGAAAATTTATACTCCAACCAAATAGAAAATGTTGAAAACATCGACAGTTTCCTAGAGGCATATGAGCCACCCAAACTGAATCTAGAGGATACACATAATTTAAATAGATCAATTTCAACCAATGAAATAGAAGAAGTCATCAAAAGCCTACCAACAAAGAAAAGTCCAGGACCGGATGGATTCACAGCTGAGTTCTACAAGACCTTCAAAGAAGAGCTCATTCCAATACTCCTCAAAGTATTCCATGAAATAGATGAGGAGGGAACCCTTCCAAATTCATTCTATGAAGCTAATACCACCCTGATACCAAAACCAGAGAAGGACACATCAAGGAAAGAAAATTTCAGACCAATATCCCTAATGAACATAAATGCAAAAATTCTGAACAAAATTTTAGCAAATCGCATACAAAAGCATATTAAAGATATAGTGCACCATGATCAAGTGGGCTTCATCCCAGGGATGCAAGGTTGGTTCAACATCCGGAAATCAATAAATGTATTTCATCACATCAACAGACTTAAAGTTAAGAACCACATGATTATTTCAACAGATGCAGAAAAACTATTTGATAAAATACAGCACCCCTTCATGCTCAAAACACTAGAAAAAAATAGGGATAGTAGGAACGTTCCTAAACATTGTAAAGGCTATCTATTCTAAGCCTACAGCCAATATCATTCTAAATGGAGAAAAATTGAAAGCATTCCCCCTGAGAACTGGAACAAGGCAGGGATCCCCTCTTTCACCACTTCTTCTCAACATTGTCCTTGAAACTCTAGCCAGAGCAATTAGACAGACCAAAGAAATTAAAGGGATAAGAATAGGAAAAGAAGAGCTCAAACTATCCCTATTTGCTGATGACATGATTCTCTATTTACAGGAGCCTAAAAATTCCACCAGAAAACTTCTGGAACTCATGAATGAATTCAGTAAAGTAGCAGGATATAAAATTAATGCTCATAAATCTAATGCATTTTTATTCATAAGTGATGAATCCTCTGAAAGAGAAATTAGGAAAACTACCCCATTCACAATAGCCTCAAAAAAAAAAAATATTTGGGAATCAATCTACCAAAAGAGGTGAAAGACCTCTACAATGAGAACTACAGAACATTAAAGAAATTAAAGAAAATCTTAGAAGATGGAAGATCTCCCATGTTCTTGGATAGGCAGAATTAATATCGTCAAAATGGTCATACTTCCAAAAGTGCTATACAAATTCAATGCAATTCCAATTAAAATCCCAATGATGGACCTCATAGAAATAGAGCAAAGCAATCACGAAATTTATTTGGAGGAATAAGACACCCAGAATAGCTAAAGCAATTCTTAGCAAGAAGAGCGAAGCAAGAGGTATCACAATACCAGATTTTCAACTATATTACAGAGCAATAGCAACAAAATGGCATTTTATTGGCACCAAAATAGGCAGGTAGATCAATGGTACAGAATAGAGGATACAGAGACAAAACAACGTAAATACAGTTTTCTCATACTAGACAAAGGTGCCAAAAACATACAATGGAGAAAAGATAGCCTCTTCAACAAATGATGCTGGGAAAACTGAAAATCCACATGCAGCAAAATGAAACTAAACCGCTAGCTCTCACCCTGCACAAAACTCAACTCAAAATGGATCAAGGACCTAGGCATTAGACAAGAGACCCTGCACCTAATAGAAGAAAAAGTAGGTACAAATCTTCATCATATTGGCCTAGGACCAGACTTCCTTAACATGACTCCCAAGACACAAGAAACAAAAGCAGGAATCAATAATTGGGATAGATTCAAACTGAAAAGCTTTTTCTCAGCAAAGGAAACAATCAGCAATGTGAAGAGAGAGCCTTCAGAGTGGGAGAAAATCTTTGCCACACACACTTTGGACAGAGCACTAATCTCCAAAATAAATGAAGAACTGAAAAAACTTTACCCCAAGAATACAAATAACCCAATCAATAAATGGGCTAAGGAAATGAGCAGACACTTCACAGAAGAGAATCTACAAGCAGTCAACAGGTATATGAAAAAATGTTCAACATCTCTAATAATAAGAGAAATGCAAATCAAAACTACCCTAAGATATCATCTCACCCCAATTAGAATGTCTATTATCAAGAACACAAGCAACAATATGTGTTGGTGAGGATGTGGGGAAAAAGGTACACTCATACTTTGCTGGTGGGGTTGCAAATTGTGCAGCCACTCTGGAAAGCAGTATGGAGATTCCTTCGAAAACTTGGAATGGAACCACCATTTGACCCAGCTATCCCACTCCTTGGCCAATACCCAAAGGACTTAAAATCAGCATACTACAGTGATGCAGCCACATCAATGTTAATAGCAGCCCAATTCAGAATAGCTAGATTGTGGAGCCAACCTAGATGCCCTTCAATAGATGAATGGATAAAGAAACTGTGGTATATATACACAATGGAATATTATTCAGCCATAAAGAATAATAAAATTATGACATTTGCAGGTATATGGACGGAATTGGAGAAGATCATGTTAAGTGAAATAAGTCAATCCCAAAAAATCAAAGGCTGAATGATCTCTCTTATAAATGGATGATGACACACAGTGGGGGGTGGGGGGAGGCACAGGAAGAATGGAGAAGGGATGGATTGTATAAAGGAAAATAAGGGGTGGGTAGGGGGTGGGGAAGGAAAGATAATAGAATGAGACAAACATCTATACCCTATGTATATGTATAAATATGCAAATTGTATGATTCTACTTTGTGTAAAACCAGAAAAATGGTAGTTGTACTCCAGTTGTGTACAATGAACTAAAATAAAAAATTTAATTAGACAAATTAAAAATAAAAAAAGTCAAAAAGGTATCCACGTCAAACTATAAGAGTTTAATCTGGAGAATATGAAACATATTTTCTCTCATTTGCAGGGTTGAGATAAGAGTAATCAGTTCCCATGTTAGACTGAGCAAAGTAACACTATCTACAAATCACAAGAATGAGATGGCTGGCAAGCTATTAAGTCTGTAAGCTATTGATTAATTCATAAACCAAATATTTATTGAGTGACTAGCTGTAGATGCTAATAATATCAGTTCACAAAAACCTATAATGCTTCATGGAAAATCTTTCTCCTATGATGCTGTTTACATAATCAAATTCATAGAGAAGATAGTCAAACATTCTTTATACCCTGCCAGTGGGCCAAAAATCCTCTTACAGGAATACAAAACCATAACCAGATGCAATGTTTAAAGGAGAGTCCATCTTAATAGCAATCTACTTTACTATTGTTTTTAAAATAAGATAAAAAGAAAATATTGAGTACTTTCTTTTTTTTTTTTTTTTTTTTTTTTTTGGTACTGGGGATTGAACCCAGGGACACTTAACCACTGAATCACATCCCCAGCCTTTATTTTTTATTTTGAGACAGGGTCTCACTAAATTGCTAAGACTTGCTTTGAACTTGCAATCATCCTGCCTCAACCTCTCAAATCACTGGGATTACAGGGATTACCACTGTACCCAGCTGAGTACTTTCAAAGTCTTTAACTTTAAAAAAATAAAAATATCCATTTATTTTCACTCCAGGCAGAAAATTAGGAATTTACATCTTTGGAAGTAGAAAACACTTTCCTTCATTTTCCTTAATATTCCCTTCTTGATCAGCCAGCTGACAAATGAGCAGTTTTAACCCTTGAAGTCCTGACAAGGAATCATGGAAAGGGCAGCAGTTACCAGCTCCTAGACTTCATCGGTGACATCACCTTAATTTATTAATAGCATATAAAATGCCAAGATTTCTACATTTTTATTAAGTTAAAGGAATTCGATATTTTTTTCTAAAATAATGTAATTTTCACTCACTTACACACTGATAAACTTTCTCAATAACACAAGAGGAAATTATAGCTGCAGTTATTCCTGAGAATTAAAAATAACCCTAGTTGTGACTACAGGAAAGCATCAGGCATGTAAAGGCAATCTGCCTTAGTCTATTTGTGTTGCTATAGCAAAATACCTGAGACTGAGTTATATTATAAAGAAAAGGAGTTTATTTACCTCATCATTTTGGAGACTGAAAGTCCAAGATCAGGCAGCCCCATTTTCTTGGCCTCTGGTGAGGATCATCTTCTGTGCCACAATATAACAGATGGCATCACATAGTAGGAAAACATGATGAGAGAGAAGGAAAAAGAGGGAGGGACCAGGCTAACTCTTTAATAACAACCAGTTCTTATGGAAACTAATTCATTCCTGTGAGTCCTAACAACTTCACAAGATCAGCATTTAATTCTTTCACAAGGACAGTCATGACCCAGTTACCTCCAGCTATCAAATTCCTTCCATTTTTAAATATCATTACATTGGGGACCAAGCTTCCAGCACAGAAACCTTTGGATGAAAAATGATATCCAAAGTGTAGCACCACCACCCACTGTGTCCATAATGGAACATGACTGAGAACAGACACCTTAGTGAGCTCCTGGAGTATTTATTTAGTCACCAGCCTTTCCCCTACTTTACCTCTTAATCCCTGGACTCTTCCAGTACAGAAGATGGCTAAAGGCTGGCCTCAGTGATTTCTCTCCCAGAGAAAATCCCGAGAAAATACTGCACATCCAACTGAAAATACAAGCCCATTCATTCTCTTCCAATATCTTGATAAAAAGTAAGCTAGAAAGAAACAAATTTATCTACTCAAGCAATGCTTCTGAAAAAGACAAATTCAAACTCTTAACAATCAAATGTTGACTAACTAGGATGCAATGCCTCTGCCACCACTAAGTAGCCTTCCACTTTTCATTCACTGGCTTCAAATTTCTCTTAAAAGAGACATATTTAACAGCTCATTGATATTTTTCAACTGGGCAGGAAATGTGCCACTGGTACCAGTCATTGGAAAGGGAAGACTATTATCCCAATTGCCAGTTTTAATGAATCCACTAAGTAAATAGCACGGGCCTAATCTTTATAGGCAGTTAAACTGTGCGGTGCTTGATAAATGCTCCTGTGTGACTGTGCTAATGCAAAGCAAAGGACACTGCTGGATAACAAGACAGCTGCAAAAATTAACATTAGATCCTAGAGGAGATTGGAGTCTCAGGATCATAGAAACCATCCTGGCAAGAGAGATACCTGTAAAAATAGTCAGGCTTATTAAAAGAACAATAAGCTGCTGCAGATACATGTAAAGCATCCTATAATCAAATTTTAGATAAGGAACATTGCCAGAAGTTAAGTACAGTAAGATAACTGAAAACCATGGTTATGCTTTTATCATTTGAGATTTACAGTCTAAGGGGAAAAAAGCAGGATAAAATATAAACCTCATCCAAATGTTGTATCAAAGTTTTGCAATTAACTTTCCATTATCAGAAACAAAGTTTGTGTCCAAGGGATTTTAAAGACAGATATTGGGCTGGGTGCCGTGGCACATGCCTATAAACCCAGTGGCTCAGGAGGCTGAGGCAGGAAAATGTCAAGTTCAAAGTCAGCCTCAGCAACTTAGTGAGTCCCTAAGCAACATAGTGAGACCCTGTCCCAAAGTAAAAAATAAAAGGGGCTGGGGAGGTGACTCAGAGGTTAAGTGCTCCTGGGTTCAATTCATGGTACAAAAAAAAGGAGGAGGAGGAGGAGGAAGAAGGGGATGATGATGATGAAATTGGTCCAGGGAATGATGGAGTTTGATAAATTAGACCCAGAATCTTCAAAAAAAACTTAGAACTCTTTTTTCATCCAATTGTAAAATCCTTGCCAGAAGCAAGAAAAATCTCTATGCTAATCCTATTTCCAAATGGGCTAAAACTGAAGGAAGTTAAAGAGGACAGCACAAATCTGACTCAGAGGGCAAAGAGACTGACATATGAAAATAAGTGATTAAAAGATTCTAAAATGCCCAACTCCGCAGACGAATAACCAAGAGGAGACGTGATTGTCATTGGAAAGTGTCCACATAATAAACAACAGTCAGAGTCATTATTGAATTCAATAGATGGAATAAATTGGAGTGAAATTAAGAACAGAAAAATGTGAATTAAGTATCTGTGATGAGAAGAGCTGACAGATAATGAGACATCTCCCCAGGGGTCATTGTAAGACATCTCTGCAGGAGGTTTTGAAAGGTCAGTCTTTGCCATAATCCAGAAAAGCATTTTTCCAGTCCTTTGGATTGGAAAAGGCCCTCTTCAAAGAGCCAGGTCATATTTTTTTTGGAGAGAATAATTGTGTAAAATTCCTCTCAGATAAAGAAAAATCTGTGGTGGACATCAACACAAGAAGACAATTTGGGGGAAAGTGGGAATGAAAATGGAAGCCATAGGAAAGGGACAGGTCATTGGCAAGTGGAGAAGTGGTAAGAAACACCACCCTGTCTGAACTCTTCATAAAAATCATGACTAATCTATTACCAGAAACAAACTTCTGCAGTGGTTCTGCTGAAAGTGAGGATAGGCATTGGCCTGATTCATCCGCATGACTTGGTTTTTTGTAGCAGTACCCTCACAGTTGGTGACAACTGCCATATGAATTCTTTGTGTCCTTAAACTAAGAAGTAATTCTCTAAAAACCACAGGAAGCTTGTCTTTGTAATATTCTCAATTTTTCACTTACACTTAATGGAATTGTGGTTCAGAACACAAGCTTGGCACCAAACAGACCTGGGCTGAAATTTCAGATCTGATATTTTCTTTGTGACTATTAGCCTAACTTTTCAAATGACCCAAATTCTCAACTGAAAAAGGGATAATAATATATAGATGTTTAGCAGTCACTGTTCATGATTGCAGAACAGGAAGGCTTCTACAGAGCTTAGAAAACTAGCAGTAGAACCAAGTAAGAAAATGGATGGAAACTAAGGGAGGTGAAACACACAAAGAAATAAGTTTATGCTTCGGAAACTGTTTTGATAGGGTGTCCCTGTATGAAGTGCTGCCACCCCTGCTGCTGGGCCTACACTGTACGACTCTGCTGCCACTGGACACTGAGTGCTGCCTCCATGCCACTCTGATTTTTGCCACTGAGAGGTGAATTCTGGAAGATCCCTGCAAAAACTTGTTACTCTCACATAAGATTCTAATTCCCCACTGAGGGCATCATATTAGCCAACCCTAAACCACATGTCTGTACCATAATGGACACAGGAGACAGAGAATGAGTACCTGATCCTCTTCCCCTTCTTTAGAAGGTAGGACTCAGCCTCCTGTGGAAATTTGCATAATCAGTGACTGCCTAATTATACTTCTTCCAAAACTTCCCATCTAATAAAAAATGATGACATTCATATAGTCCAAAATAAATGAACCTCCTCCCAAAAGGAAGACATTCAAGTTCATCTAGGCTCTCTAAATGACTCTGATCCCACTAAGTTCTATCACAATTCCACCTCACTATCCAGCAACACATGGACCAAATTTTAGCATGAATAACACTATCTCAACAGTGTTGGAAAGGGAGGAGAATGAAAAAAGAAAACCAGCAAACATGCAAATACTTACCTAACCTAAATCTATCAAGTTCTGGAGTTCAGAGAGTAAGAGGTCAGATAGGAAGATACGTTATATATATACTTCACAGCAAAGAAGGAACAGTAAGAAAGATTACCCCCAGATCATATCTTAAATATAACAGCAGCAGTTCTTTCACCTCAAGGCTCAGAATCAATCACCACAGTTTAACACCAAAGTCTGCTATGTCAACAGCATGAGAAGACCAAAATGTCCAGGTGGTAGTCTCAGTTTCCAACTCAAGGTAACCATTGTTTTGTTTCCTAGCAGAGATATTGATCCTTTGAGTACTTAAGCACCAGGGTATAAGAATAGAAAAGAATTTGAATAGGTCATTAGGTATAATTAATTATATTTCTTGATTCCAAGATATATGTATCCTAACTGGGAAGACACCATAACTAGTCCAAGAAAATACAGGTGATATCAGTCTATATATAGCATGTTGCCAGATGTTACATCCCTCACTGACACAGTAACTAAGTCTTCAATATGCCTATTAATAAAACCAACTGCTTCTGGATGATAGAGAACATGTGATTGTCAGCAAATAGCTACTAACCCATTATCGTTTTAAATTTACTATAAAATAAGTCCTCAGTCATATGCAAAGTTGTGTGGAATACTCTGAATAAAATCTCCAGTAAATCTATGATTATCAGGAAATAAATCATCAGCAAAACTACCAGCTATTGATCATGACATGTGTAAATCTTTACATGTCACTTTTCTTTCAATACTTAATAGATAGCAGCAGCTGCTGCTGCTCGTGCTCAGAATTCCTCCCACTGGAAAGACTTAACTTCATCACTCTTTCAAATCTAAACTGAGCGGGTATGTAATTGCATTACACTTTAGTTCTGGCCCATGTAAGCTTCAGGTTCAGAGCACCAAGACAAGCTTAAAACATTTCCTCCTTATTAATATATTCCTAGAGAGCTCCCATGAAGGAGTTTTCTCAATTGTAAATGGAGTTTAGAAAGTTGTATGGATGAAGTAAGTAATTGTAGCACTTAGCACAGAGACTGACATGAAATAAAAACAACAAAATGAAATTTATCTGTTGTTGTCAAAGTACATCTTTAGGTAATAGTCAATGTATTTGAGCTTCATCCTTTTTCCTCCTCCATTTTTTAAAAAATAAGCTGTCTTACAGCTCACAGACTCTCCTTCTGTTGGCTTGATTAAGTTGTTGAGTCTTTCTATTGTATTTTTTATTTCATTTATTATATTTTTCAGCTCCAGAATTTATTTGTGTGTGCATGCGAGTGTATGAAAGAGCAAGAGAGATTTTAATGAGTTAAGTTTCTCTTTTTAGTTTTCTTTTTCTGATTTTATTGTTTTTCTCTTTATATTCTTGACATTTGCTGAGCTTCCTTAAAACAATTATTTTAAATCTTTGTCCAGATGTTCATAATTTTCTATGTCTTTATGACTGGTTATTGGTGCTTTATTTTGTTCCTTTGGTTGTGCCATGTTTCCCTGATCATTCTTCATCCTGTAGCTATACACAGAATCTGTACATTTGAAGCAGTAGAAGCCAGATTTTGCTGACTTTGCAGACTGGCTTGAAACATGAAATCTGTTTACCAGTCAACACATGTAGAGATTCTGGGAAGGCTGTCTGGCAAGTGGGTTTCCTGCAACTCTTTAGGCTGGCTGACCTAGTGCCTTGGTCAGCCAGTGAACAGACCTTACTCTTGCATCCATGTGGTTGAGCATGGATTTGTGAGTGTTGGCCTAGGGCCTGTATCTGAAGGTGCTAGCTTAAAGTCTGTGTCTATAGGGACTAGCCTGGTGCTGAGACAGTCCTGAAGCTTGAGTTCATGGATTTAGGTTTGGGTTCTGGGCCATAGGGTATGGGCTGGAGCCTAGGTCTACAGGAATGGGTCCTGAAGTTTTAATCCACAGGTACTTCCCTAGTACTTAGATCAACTGGGGTGCATCTAGATCCTAGTTCTATTGGACCAGTCCTGGGCCCACAGAAGAACTTGGGGTCACAGAAACCAGAGTGGAATCTGGAACTGGCAAGGTGCTGGGTCCATGGAAGCTGGTCTGAAGCCTGGGATCATGAGTGCTGGTCTAGTGCCATGAGGATTGGATCCATGGGGATTGACCTGAGACCTGATTCTATGGAGGGCAGCTTGAGGTCTGGTGTGCAAGTGCTGAAAAGGAGCTAAGTATGATGAGGGCCTGCCTTGTTCCTGGAACTGTAGGAGCTGTCCTAGAATCTGGGCTTACAGGGTGATGACCCTGGAGTCTGTGTCTGAGAAAGCCTTATCAGCATAGGGGTAACTGGGATGTGCCTAAATTCTGGGTCTGCTGGAACATGGACTGCAGGGTCAAACCTGAAGGACAGAGCCACAGGGACTGTCCTGGAATTGGAAGGTCTGGAGTCTGAAAACAGAGATATTGACCTGGCACTGATGTGAACCTGAAGTTTGAGACTGTATAGGCCAACTTGAATCTGTAATAGTCTGTAATCTGGGGTGCCCCTGGTACTACAGGGGCTGACCTGGCACTAGAAAGGCCTGGAGCCTATGTCCACAGGGGATAGCTGGGAGATGGGCCCATGGGTGCTGGCCTGATTACCAGGTCCATGAAGGCCTGGCTGGTGCAGGATAGCCATAGACCTGGGGTCATGAGGACCAGTTTAGTGCAGAGGGCTGTCCAGAAGCTAAGGCTGCTAGGAGCAGCCTGGAGAATGAGTCTATGGTGACTGACCTGGTACTAAATTGGGCCAAAGTCTAGGTCTGCTGGGGCTAATCTGGCACTGGAGCAGACCTAGAGACAGTGTCCAGAAGACAGTCCTAAAACGTGAAATTGTGCCCTGGAGGCTTAATCCACAAGTACTGTCCTGGAATCTGGAGCCATAGTGGCCTGCCCAGTGTTAGGTTTACTGGATCCCCAATACTGGAACCCAAGTCCAGTGCTCATTTCCTCACTTCCTCTCCACAGGGATTCTCTCTCTCCACACCGTGCTGCCTGGGGTTACAGAAGGGATTTCTGATAATATAAAACTTCCTTCCTACACTCTTTAATGTGTCATTTCTTATTTCTATGCTTTGCCCATCTGCTGTTATTTGTTCACCTGATTTTCTTAGCTCTTGTGAAGGTATTTTCTTTGGTAAATAGCTATTACCAAAGTTTTTGTTAGAGAACAAGTGTTAGAAAATCCTATTCTGCCATCTTATTGACATCCAGCTATAAGATTTTCAATGTGTAAATAGTTTCTGCATATGATTTTTTTCTAGAAAAATTCACCAGTCTAGTCTAATAGGTTAGCAGGACTCTTTTTTTTTTCCCAAAAAAAATCATAATCCTTTATCAACTGTATCCATTTAGCAGATCTAAACCAAGACATTGAAAAAAGATCAATAAATAGAGGTCACAGAGCAATATCTTAGATTCAGCTTGAAATCTCATTGGTGAAGTCTCCACACCCTGATGTCACCTTGCTGCCCATAGCTCTAGATTTTTCTCCACCAAATCATCTTTTCCCAAACACTGATATAATTACAAGGGGGAGAAATGAGCACAGGAGACATCTGGAGAAACTCAGAAACCTGAAGGTGAGAGACTGCTTATTACACCTCCTCCTACATGATGTATTCTAGACTGAAGTTTTAGAGTGTCTCTTACAGCAAACGTGTTACTTAATCATAATTTCCCCTTCAACAATTCCGTTTTTAAATAACTGAATATTTAATTAATTCTCCAGAGATGTAAAATATGCCATTTCTGAATTGATTAATGAGTAAAACTTTTACAGTTTTTCTATAACTCTAGTCTTGTTAAAAATCAAATGAAAAGCCCCTGAATGCTTATAGTTACAAAATCTAAAGGATATTTGAAGGTTAGTGTTGAACGTTAATTACATCTCTAGGACCATAGGCTTCTGGACAGTCTCCATCCTGTTTTCACAACTGAGCCATCTCTGAATTGAAAGAAGAGGAGACAAATCATAATCTATAATTTTGTGAAAATACGTAATTATGCATTTGTGTGTAATAGCTCACAGTGTAATAACAACATGGGGTGGGTATTTCTAATGGGTACTTGCTTAATTTGACATGATAAATGAAACATTTTACAGCAGATGGGCTGGGGATGTAACTCAGTGGTAGAGTGCTTCATAGACTTCATGAGGCCCTGAGTTAACACACACACACACACACACAACTAGAGCAGAAAAAATAAAAATGGTATCTTGGTTCCTATCTATTTAAACTAAGCAGTTACACAAACAACTTATGAGAGCAATCTGTGTTCTAAAGTATTGGGCAGCTCAAGGATGATTAAATAACCAGGATGAAACAGTATTCAAGACAATCTTGAGAATATTTCATGCATCACAAGGTAGCAAAATAGCCACTGATACATATGATGGACCACTGACATATATATACATATATGTGTGTATATATATATATATATATATATATATATATATATATATATTCTCCTTGTTATGAGAAGTTGTAAAATAACCTCTGCTTTAAAATATCCTCATGGTGATAGAAATGATAATGTAAATGGGCAGGTGGAAAGAAAACATTAAGATGAAAAATAAGGAGAATAGTCTTTACTTCACACATCAATCAAAACAAGAGTAGGGGAAGAGAGTCACTGATCACACCCAGGACAGGAACATCAACAAAAGGGTTATAGTGAGGTCACCTTGAGACTTTCAACCTCCAGGTGATCAGACAAGTAAATTTTCAAACCCCCATAGTAATTTAATCACAATATCACCTAGGTATCTATTTAAAGAACAAGCAAACATCTTCTTAAAAAAATAATATTGTCATGCAAATGTCTGAAGGTGCAGATTCGAATTTGTAATATTGGACTTTGCCTGTTCTAAAAATAAAATCAGGACAGTTCATTGTCTTTCACT
The DNA here is from genome assembly GCA_020662805.1 of Glaucomys volans. NCBI lineage: Eukaryota > Metazoa > Chordata > Mammalia > Rodentia > Sciuridae > Glaucomys > Glaucomys volans. The sequence goes on from JAJEJO010002437.1 coordinate 151,733, forward strand.
TTACAGGGAACAGCCCTAATATACTCACACTTAAAACTTATTCATCCCAAACTGTTAACTACCAAGACAGTTTTGTTTCAAAAATTTCTTGGAATAAAAATAAAACTAATTTGGTCCAGCATCTCTCTGGGTCCTCTTGGTTGAAGCAACTGGCTAGAATCCAATGGAAGCTGCCGTAGGTGGAGTCTATACAGAAAGCAGATAGTGAGGAAATTAATTGTCCAGAACAGATAAAGCCATATAACAAAAGAGGAAAATTTCTCAAAGCATGAGTCTAAATTGTTAGTGCAAGAATAACAAAATAAACAAACTAACATACAGTTGTGTCAAATTCAAGGACTGAAAACAAAATGTTTAAAAAGGCAAAATAGCCAGGAATTAGAGGCAGGAACAGGTGTAAAGGCACAATTTAAAGCTAGCCAAGGTGGGTTTTTCAAAGTGTTATGTGCAAATCAGGTAAAGGTACAAGGCTGGATTGGATGATGTAAAAACTCATTAAATAAAGTGTCTGTTAGAGTGCACTCAGTGGTGTTATTGAGAGTCAATACACTGCAAAAACAACCAGTTATTTTGTTTACTCTAAAAACCACCTCTTAGGAATTCAAGGTCAGGTTTAAATTAGCACTTTCCTTCCCTCAAGCAGATGGAAGGGCAAGACCTTCAGCACGAGCCTGGAATGCGGCTTGTTCAGAAGTCCTGCTGTCACATTTCAAGCAGCCCACTTTTTCAGAGGTGGCCAGCTGAGTAGGCATTTGTCATGCAGAGAGCAGAAACAGAACAAGATCCACAGAAGGAACGCTGAGAGCCTGAAATCAGGCCATGTGGCAATAACCATGCCCTGCTGCGATGCAATAACAGCACCTGGGGAAAGTGAGTCATCGTGAATTGGGGGAATGTATGTCACACACACACACACAAAAAGAATAGCAGGGTTTGCAGTGATCATGGCCATCTAACTCAGCCATGTTACAGATGGACTCTGAAAAGGACTGTGGCTGTCTCTCTAACACTCACTGAAAACCCTTCTAACGCATATCACAAATAGAAAGAATCAAAGAGAAAAAGTAATTCTTAATAATTATGCTTTAGAGCCACGTTGTCAAAGAAATCATCTTGATTTTAATGCCAGTTTCTCTCTCTCTGGATGTTTTCCTGGATTTCTTCAAAGGCTCAGTTAAAAAGAAAATTTTGAGCCTAAATCAACTACTATCATGAAATTAGAATAGGATATTTAGATTGTGAGTCTATTTCTAAGACTACTAACTAGACAGATAATGAACAACAGACTTTTCTACTCTTTCATTCATTTGCTCAATTATTCATTTAGCCAGTATTTACTGAGCACCCAGCATAAGCCAACACTGTGCAGTTCTTCAGGGGAACAAAAGTGACTATAAGGTATGGTCCCTGCTTTCTTGGAGTTGAGGTTCTGGTAGAGTAGTCAGATACTAATTTAAAAATCCCATAATTTTCTTTTCCTTTCTTTTTTATCAGAATCTTTCTAGAAATTAAGTTCTTTCTCCTATTAATAGAATCACTGTTTTTAATTTCTATATTGATAATTTTCTAACAAAAAATGAGGAAACCACTGTGATGGGAAACCACTTGGTTCTATGGGAATGCACAAGGGAGGTCGCGATCTATTCCACAGACCCAGGAAAGATTTTCTTGAGGAAACAACATTTTACCCATTCTCCAAGGGATGAGCAGAAGTACTTTCCAATTTATTTGCAATTCTATCTCTGGGGCCTTATTTTGACTTTTTCTAATATATAATATGATGGAAGTATCAAGGCATCAATGAGATAGTACAACAAAAGGTCTTTTATTGTCCCTTTATATCATTGTTTTAGTCAGCTTTTTCACTGCTGAAAAAAAAAGACCCAACCTGAACAATTGTAGAGGAGGAAAAGTTTATTTGAGGGCTCATGGTTTCAGAAGTCTCCCTCCATAGAAGGCCGGCTCCATTCCTTGAGGCAGAACATCATGGAGGAAGAGTGTGGCAAAGGAAAGCAGCTCACATGATGATCAGGAAGCAGAGAGACTTAGCTTACCAGATACAAATATATATCCCAAAGCCACACCCCCAATGCCCCACCTCCTCCAAGCACACCCCTTCAGTTGCCACTCAATTAATCCCATCAGGCAATTAATTCACTGATTGGGTTAAGGCTCTTGTAACGTAATCATTTCTCCTCTGAACCTTCTCACATTGTCTCACACGTGAGCTTTTGGGTGACACCTCATATCCAAATCCTAACTACCATGTCAACTAAAAATAATTTTGTTCTCACTGCTTCCAGCTTACTGTCTGACGTTCAGATTTTCCACCAATATATTTAAGATTGTGGATATCACTTCAAATACCCACTGTTGGGCGATTGCATGAAGAAAGGAATAGGACAGGTGTTTTGATTTTCTTTTTTACCTTTCCTAAGCACCCAAACTACCAGTCATTAGTGATTATCAATCCTGTTGATAATCCAGGATGGAGAGGTACAAATTTATATAAAAGTCAAGAAAATACAATCTCTAAACAAAAAAGGCTTCAGGCAAAGCATTCTGCAGGTATTCCATTTTCTCTTCTGGGAAAGGAATCTCAGATCTTGGTATAATTTGCTGGAGAACAATAGATGATAGAACCAATCTTTTAGTTCCATCTGTTTTCTATAAGAAAAAAACACTGCAGAATTATAAAAAGGGTTAGTCTGGAAGTAAAAATTTTTAAAAATTAACTACTGGTTAAGGAGTTTAAAATAAGGACTGGCAAAGAATGGCCAAAAAAATAAGAACTCTGTGTGTGAAAGTCCTGGGGTATAGGAACATGGTGCACATGAGGAATCAAAGAAAGGGAAGAGAGCAGAAGAGGACAAGTGGGAGAGATGAGGCCAAAGAGGTGCCAGGCACTGGAGGCCTTAGAGACCATGTTAATGATTTTGACCTTTTTCTTTAAAACAATGGAGATCTATTGAAGGGTATTTAGTAGCAAAGTCATAACAATAGATGTATGTTTTCAAAAGATAATTCTGTTAAGAAAAGAGGGAAAAGTAGGTGTAAAGATTGTTAGGAGCTATAGTAATAGCTCAAGAGGGAGACGATGACAGCTTACACTTAGGTTAGTGGAGGTAGAAATAGATGAAATTAACACACTTGATTATAAATCAAATTATAGCCAATAAAAGAAGATAGATGTGTCAAGAACGAGTTCTTAGTTTTGAGTTTCTTTGTGGAAATGGATAGATAGGGATATCATTCACCAAAAAAGGAAAAACCCTCATACCCATAGACTTGGTGGGATGGTTGTGGTGGTGAGAGGGATGATATATTTTGCCTAGAAATGTTGGATCTGAGGTAATTTGGAGATATCCACATGAATATGTTGGTTGAAAAGTTGCATATTTATTCCATAGGGGATAAGGATGTGAAATTAGGTGAGTGACCTGAACTTTACTTTTTAACCACAAAAAAGGGTCATCTTGAAAGAAAAAAAGGAAAGAAAGAAAGAAAAGAAACAACAAGGTCAGAGTGTGTTGATGAAGAAGTAAGGGGATAAACAGAGCAGGTGTAGACAAAAAAATGGCTGTAAAGGGGAGAGGGAGGAGCAGCGATGAGGATTGGAGACAAAAGTAGAAGTGGGCTAGATCCACAACATGATTTTAATGGACAAAGCCTGAGCATGACTCAGGGACTGAACACGGGGGTCCGTTAAAGAAGGAAAGTCAAAGATACAAAAGAGCATAAATTATTAAAAATTTAACTTACTGGAAGCAGCAGAAGATGGGATCCTGATCACATGTGTAGAGACTGGCTTAGGAGGAAACAGAGAAAGAAATTGTGAGCATTTACTTTCCTTTAAAAATAAGGGCAAAGTTACCCAAGGTGTGAGAAAAGATAAAAGGGAGATGGGTTAGAAAGTTGAGAAGAGTGGTGGTTTTAGTCATTGTAAAGAATTCATTAAAAGATTACTCAGAGTAGCATTGATGGAGTTGCAGAAAATGTTGAAAGCCCAAATGAAGTGGTCTGATTCTGAATTGGTAGCTGTTACTTTCCACCCCACTGCAAGGTTTTCTTCAACAGTTCTTGGAATGCCTGGAAGTGGATATAACGAAAATGGACAGCTGGGGTTGAAGTTTTCTCTAATGAAAATGACAAAATACAGAAGCGTGAGGTATCCAAAGATATGCTGGAACAATGGATTATAGAGTCTAAAATTAGTTATAGAAGGAGGTAAAAGAAAAGGCTAATGAGCAGAGAGGAGTCACAACTGTTCCTCAAGCCTATGCCCACATGAATTTGAAATATGATCACAGTACAGGTAATTGAATAAGAAATCTGGAGAGATAGAAAACTGTCATGGGAGAGTGGGATGTCAGATTTGTGATTTAGAATGGAGAAGTTTCAGCTGTTTTCAGCTCCATGATGTGGTTCACACCATGAATAGTTGAGGTGAAGCGAAAGAGAAAGTCCCTAGAGAAGGGAAGTCAAGACAACCAGGGCCAGAATGTGGCCATTTTCACACTTACATGTGAAGGCAGGAATGGGGTGAAAGAATCGCTATCAGGCCAACACGAAGCTCAATCATGAGTGAGTGGGGAGTAGCAGGGGGCTTATAATAATGGAAAGAAATAGAAGCTAAAAGGAACATGCCTCAGGGAATCACAATTTTCAACCAGACTGTGGAAATTATCAAGAAACAGCAGTGAAAAGCTACAAGGGCACCAGTCCTGTCTGTCCCAGAGGCACAGGAAGTGTGAGAAAATGAGCAACCTCCTCTTCCAACAAGACCCAGAGAGCATCGTCCCACCATCTCCAGACTATCAGTCCTTATTCTTCTAAGTCAATCATGTTTCTCCATCAAACGCTTCTGAAGTGACACAATCATTTCTATGAAAATGCAAACACACTTGAATCTTTGGAGTATGACAGTTGTAGTTTAACTAGTTCAACTCTAAGATAGTTAAAGCAGCTATTATCAGTCCACAAGATTGTCTCAGAAGGACTTTCAGGCCAGGCGCGGTGGCGCACGCCTGTAATCCAAGCGACTAGGGAGGCTGAGTCAGGAGGATCGTGAGTTCAAAGCCAGCCTCAGCAACTTAGCGAGGCCCTAAGCAACTCAGTGAGACCCTGTCTCTAAATAAAATACAAAATAGGGTTGGGGATGTGGCTCAGTGGCCGAGTGTCACTGAATCAATCCCTGGTTCAAAAAAAAAAAAAAAAAAAAAAGAAGGACTTTCGGGTGATGTTTCACTTTTTTGAAGTCTGGATCTGAGTTTAACTTTTAAAGTAAGACCTTCCAGGGATGTTTATCAGGGACTCATATTCATAATCTATTCAGTTGGTATATTTGGATCTGGTGCTCAACATGTCTATAACAGCATACTTTCACACTTCTACATCTCCACAGTTACAAGGTCTTAATCATAATGAGTCATAATGAACTCTTCTTTGGTAAGTAAGATTAACATTCCCACATGAACTTGAGACACTCAATTATTAATAGCCTCTCAAGGCTTTTTTGCCATGAGACTTGCAATGTTTTCGTAAAAGTTTAAATGCATTAAAACAAAATGTAAGCTCTAAATATAAAGTCTTTACAGCCATTCTTCCTCCTGAGGTTTCCAAATACTTCAAGAGGGGAAAATATA